>PVJD01009473.1:0-62316 GCA_004026545.1 Mormoops blainvillei
CCTACCACTTATGCTTCTTATTCCTTGTACCTTTTCCCTCATCATCCTCCAACCCCTCCCCGCTAACAACCCTCCATGTGATCTCCATTTCTGTGATTCTATTCCTGTTCTAGTTGTTTGCTTAGTTTATTATTTTTTTATTTTTTTAGGTTCATTCATTGATAGTTGTGAGTTTGTTGTCATTTTACTGTCCATAGTTTTAATCATCTTCTTTTTCTTAGATAAGTCCCTTTAACATTTCATATAATAAGGGTTTGGATATGATGAACTCCTTTAACTTGACTTTATCTGGGAAGCACTTTATCTGCCCTTCCATTCTAAATGATACCTTTGCCAGAGAGTATTCTTAGATGTAGGTCCTTGACTTTCATGATTGTGAATACTTCTTTCCAGCCCCTTCTTGCCTGTAAGGTTCCTTTGAGGAAATCAGCTGGTAGCCTGATGGGAGCTCCTTGGCAGGTAACTGTCTCCTTTTCTCTTCCTACTTTTAAGATTCTCTCCTTATCTTTCATCTTGGGTAATGTAATGATGATGTGCCTTGGTGTGTGCTTCCTTGGGTTCAACTTCTTTGGGACCCTCTGAGCTTCCTGGACTTCCTGGAAGTCTATTTCCTTTGCCAGGTTAGGGAAGTTCTCCTTCATTATTTGTTGAAATAAGTTTTCAATGTCTTGCTCTTCCTCTTCTCCTGCTGGGACCCCTGTGATTCAGACATTGGAACATTTAAAGCTGTCCCACAGGTTCCTAAGCCTCTCACTTTTTTGAATTCTTATTTCTTCATTCTGTTCTGGTTGAATGTTTATTTCTTCCTTCTTCTCCAAATTGTTGATTTGAGTCCCGGTTTTCTTCCCTTCACTGTTGGTTCTCTGTGTATTTTTCTTTATTTCATTTTGCATCCCCTTCATTTTTTCCTCTTTTTTGTGACCATACTCCACCATTTCTGTGAGCATCCAGATTGCCAGTGTTTTGAACTCTGCATCTGATAGGCTGGCTATCTCTTCATCGCTTTGTTATATTTTTGGAACTTTGATCTGTTCTTTCATTTGGGCCATATTTTCTTTGTCTCTGGCATGCCTGTTATGTTGTAAGGGGTGGAGCCTTAGGCATTTACCAGGACGGGCCAACCCACATGCTGCTTTGTAGCACTATATGTAGGGGAGAGGCCCAAGAGGGAACAGTGCTGCTTAGTCAGCTCTCTGGGTTTTCAGTCACTTCCCCCACAACCCACAAGTAATTTGGGCCCTTTTGGTTCTGGCTCCTCGGTGGGTGGATTTGTGTACATCCTAGGACCCTGAGGGCTCCTCCAGTGAACTCTCCTGTGAGGTTGGAAGTTTCTCCCACTGGCACAACCCCCACAGGATTTTACAGATAGAGGTGAGGACTTCTTTTCCTGTGCTGGAACCTGGGTTGTGCTGTCTGTCTTGCTCCCCTGTTGTTTCTCCCAGTTTATCTGCACACAAATGTGGGACCACCAGCTGCCATCTCGTCCCCCCCAGCCCCAGTCCTCCAGCCCCCACCTTGCCTACGTCCCCTCTGCCCTGGCTTTCTGTCTCAATCTTTGCCCCTCCTACCAGTCTGGATGAATGTTTCTTCTTTAACGCCTTGGTTGTTGGACTTCCATATAGTTCCATCTTCTGGTAGTTCCGGTTGTTTTTTGTTTTTAAATTTGTTGTCGTCCTTCTTTTGGTTGTGCGAGGAAGCAAAGTGTATCTACCTATGCCTCCACCTTGGCCGGAAGTCCAACACCAATTCATTATTTAAAACAGTCAGAAAAATAGGATGAAGGGGAATGTGCTCGACTTGAGCATCCACAAAAAAACCTAAAGCTAACAGTATACTTAATGGGAAATGGCCACACGCTTTCTTGGAATGTAAGATCAGAAAAAAGGCAAGTGTGTTCTTTCTTATCAGCTGTATTTCTATAGATTAGCAATGAACATATGTACACTAAAATTAAAAATAAAATACTACTTACAATTGCTACAAATACTGAAATATTTAGGTCTAAATCTAAGAAAACCTCTACAGGACTTGTATGCTAAAAACTACAAAATGCTAACTGGAAGAAATTTTAAAAAATAATATCTAAAGAAATAGAAATGCCATGTCCATGAATTGTAATACTCAATAGACTAAAGATATTAATTCTCTCCAAAGCCCATAATAGGTTTTATGCAATACCTAGCAAGATCCCAACAAGATTATTTTGTAGACATAGATAAGATTTTCCTAAAAAAATATATGGAAAGGCAAAGGAACTAGAATAGCTGAGACAATTTTGAAAAACAAAAATAAAATGGGAGAAATCAGTCTATCCTATTTCAAGATTTATTATATAACTACAGAGTCAAGACTGTACTGGACGGATAGACACATAGATAAATGGAGCGAAATAAAGAACCAATAAATAGACCCACACAAATATGACCCACTGATTTTTGACAAAAGTGTAAAAGCAATGTGATAGAGAAAAGACAGCATTTTCAACAAATGGGGCAAATAAGAAAAAAAAGGAACCTCAACCTAAACCTCACACCTTATATAAAACTCAAATCAACGTAGATTACAGACTCAAGTGTAAAACATAAAATATAAAACTAACAAACATTTAGGAAAAAAAGACATAGGACAAAATCATAGGTTAGGAAGATTTCTTAGACATGACACCAAAAGCACAATCCATAAAATTTTTTAAAAATGATAAATTGGACTTCATCAAAATTAAATTTTTTCTATGCAAAGCCTATTAAGAAGATGAAAAGACAAGCTGCTGAAAAATGTTTGCAAAACGAAGGGTGAATTTCTAGAACACATATACATATTTAAATGCTTAAAACACAACAGTAAAAAAACAAACAATATAATTAGAAAATGAGCAAAAGCTAGCACAGACACTTCACAAAAGAAAATAAAGGCATATAAGCACATAAAACCATGTTTAAAATGTCCTTAGGAAAGTGAAATTTTAAATACAATGAAATAGCACTGAACAATTATCAGAATGTCTAAAATTTTAAAAATAATAATAATGTAAATGCCAAATGCTGGTGGGGAAGCAAAGAAATTATATCATTTATGCCCTGATGGTAGAAACATAAATGATACAGTCATCCTGGAAAACAGTGTGGTGGTGTCTTAATAACTAACCCTGCAGCCGTCACATCACTGATGCAGCAATTGCATTCTTGGGCATTTATTCCAGAGAAATAAAAACTTAGGTTTGTACAAAAACCCATTCACAAATTTTCATAGCAGTCTTATTTATAGCAGCCCCAATGTGGAAACAACCCAGATGTTCTTCAGTGGGTGACTGGTTAAACAAACTGTGGTTCCTCTAACACCATAGAATACTGCTCAGTGATAAAAAGGAGTGGACTAATGGTACGTGCACCGACTTTCACGAATCTCTAGAGAATCAAGCTGGGAGTGGGGGCGGACAACCGACCCCAAAAGATTAATATTGTATGATTTCATTTATATAACATGTTGAAATTTAAAAATTATAAAAATGAAAAATAGGTGAGTGGTTGTCAGAGGTTAAAGGTAGTGAAGAAAGCGCAGACAGAAGTGGGTGTGGCTATGAAAGGGCAACAAGAAGAACCTTTATGAGAATGGAAATATTCCGTGTCTTGACTCTATCAATGTCAATGTCCTTGCTGGGATATTTAATTACAGTTTTGCAAGTTATCCCCTTGCAGAAAAACTTAGTAAAGTGTATATAGAATCTCTCTTTCTCTATTTTTTTACAAATGAATGTAAATCTCTAATATCTCAAAATTAAGTGTATAATAAAACTAATTTTAAAATACAGTTTATGCTCAAATCGATAGCTTTTTTGTGTGTAAGTTTTCCATGGTAATGTGCTTAGTGACTTCCTTATTCCAACATTATCAAATATTCATCTACATTATCTTCCTTTTATACTTGAAGTTTTTACATTTTATTTTGCTATATGGTACAAAAAAAGCTCTAACTTGAGTTTTTTCAACACTAACGTTTTGTTAATGAATCCATTCATTCTTCATTGGTTTCTGATGTTTTCTTTATCATATGCATTAACTTCCAAAATACGCTAAGGACAGTTTTCTTAGTCATTCTTACTGTTTAGCTTTTTAAGATGCACACAGAATCTTTTTGTCAAGTCCAAAAGAGAAATTTTTCATGATTTTGTTAGGATCCATTAAACTTATAATTAATAATCAAAGAGTTAACATATTTACAGTGTTTAGTCTTCCCATGTAGAAATTTAGTTCTCTATTTTTTCATATTCTTTTCTATCGCTCAGGAAATTCCGACAATTTTCTTCTTAGAGGTTCGTTTGTTTCTTGCTAGAATTATTTCTAGAATTCGTTGCTCCTGTGACTACAGTCTTTGTTCCCATGCAGAGGGGATAGATGTCCAGGTTTTAGTTTTATAGAATCCATGTTTCTAAAGTAGAAACTAAACAGGGTAGGGGTAAGAAAAGGTCTTTCTACCTACATTTAGGCAATCACTTATAGATTATTGAATATCATTTTCATTAGCCTTAAATTTAGTGAAAATTCCCCCTCCCCACACTAGCACTAATGTGATAAGTGGTCCTGACTTCAGTTTTCTTCTTTCCTGTGTCTTCACAGGTACTCTAATAAGAAGTTGCAAGAGACAACTTGGACACTCATCAAATGTTACTGTGTGCCAAATTTTTTGTTCTTCTATTCTGAGCACAGTTTTCAAAAACGTCCCAGACATTGAAGATTATTTTTCATACTATGTGCATTTTGCCACATTATCCACAGAGATATCTTGATAGACTTTGCCAAGTGTTTCCCTAAAATCAAGACACACTAGGTCTATGTTATTCCCCCAATCCCACAGCTCAGTGAAATATTTTTACAAAGGGCAATGAGGTTAGTTTGGCACGATTTGTCCCTGGTGACGCTATGTCTTCTAGCAGTCAACACATTCCTTTCAAAGTGCTCATATGACATATGTTTAAAATTCATTCTACAATCTGACCAAATGTTGACCAAAGTTATTAGTCTGTAGTTTCTGGAGTCCACCCTTCTTTAAAACTTGTGACATTAACATGTCAGGAATTTTCTGGTTCCTCTCTTGTGTGTGATTTTTTTTCTTTTTAATTCCCAGTAGTGACTCCTTGATTACACACTTAAATTCCTCCAGCACCCTAGGAGGAGCCTTGGCTGTACCTGGAGACATGAATGCATGACAGGAATTAAGGCTTGCTCTTCATTTCCAGTCTTTTTGGGTTGCAGTTCCTTTACTGTATAGATTGTTCTACTCCATTAGAATTTGGAGACTCTTGAGAGAACAAGCAGCTGTGGGAATGTTCTTGTCCTTACCAGGAAAATTGTTTTAAAGCAGCATAGAAAGCAAAGTGCATCTGTAACCAACCAAAACAAAACAAAACAAAACAAAACAACAAAAAGGAAGTTTGACATCCTGTTACCACAAAAGCCAAACTTGTGAGGCAGATGGTGGTGCAAAAGGAAAGAGGTTTTATTCAGGTGCTCCATGATCTTGGAGAATAGCAGACTCCTGTCTGAAAGCCCATCTCCTCAGTGAGACCAAGACAAAAGGTGGTGCCCAGAGTTCCAGCTCCATTTTAAAGTACAGTCCTTAGGAGCCTGCACATGGCTGCTAAGCAGTCACAGTCTCCACCCAGGTAGCTTAGCTTGTTCCCAGCTGCTGTTCATTTCAGGCTCCCACCTGGAGCCTGTGTGTGGAACCAAGCCATGAGCCATGTAGCTGCTAGTGCCACAAGGTCACATACTGCTGGGCAAGAGGGCAAATGAACATACAGGTGAATGCATCACCAGGTGAGAGAGGGAGAGAGAGAGAGGCTCCCTCCTGGAGGCCATAGGAAACGTGGCTCCTAAGGCCATGTGGGCCCCGGAGAGAACAGGCAAGTCTATTGTGCCAGTGCAGGCCATGAGTAAGCAAGCCACCAGCCAGTGAGCCTTTTTTTGTTTCCCCTG
This sequence comes from Mormoops blainvillei, assembly GCA_004026545.1. Taxonomy (NCBI): domain Eukaryota; kingdom Metazoa; phylum Chordata; class Mammalia; order Chiroptera; family Mormoopidae; genus Mormoops; species Mormoops blainvillei. The sequence continues at coordinate 5,973 of PVJD01009473.1, forward strand.
GGATTATATTAGCTTGGATGTTCCACAGGCCAGGTGCTTTCTCAAAATGACCAATCAACTTCCCAAAGTTTTGCATGCTTTGGGTGGGCTCAGCTTCCAACCTATCCCTTCTTTCCCCAGGCTAGACTGGCAGGCCTCTTTGGTCCAGCACCTTCCCCCGCACCATTTTGACTTCTGTGGCTCATATGCCGGTTTTCCCCTGGTCCCACCCCCAATCTGATACCGGGTGGAGGAGGCTTTTTTCTCTATCCTATTATCTTGCTGGTTTTGCACACTCAGGCTCTTATCCATTGACATTTCTAGTTTTCCCCACACTCAGTTTAAGAACCACCCCTGCTGCCTTCTCAGTCAATGAGGGAGACTCCCTGGTGCTCCAGACAGACTGTCTGCTGGTAACACATCCATTGTAATAACTATATATGGTATGGTGTCAGATGGGTATTAGACTTATTGGGGTGACCACTTCATAAATTATATAAATATCTAATCACTGTGTTGTATACCTGAAAATAATGTAACACTGCATATCAACTTAACCGAAAAAATATTTTAAAGTGAAGTGCGTCCTGACTTGTGATCAACAATGACTTCCAGAGTTATGTTGGCATAGTTTACTCTATAATCTGGGTGTTTTTTTCTAGTTTCTTAACTTCAGAGTTTGTCACTTACCTGTTTCCTGTCTTTGGAAACTCCCATGCACCACACCCATTTTGAAGAGTCTGCCGATTTTAAATATCAAGCTCCTAGTTCTGGGCTTGTATCTCACCCCTAATGCCTGAATTGGAACTGGCATTGAGAACTTAGGACGTATACCCCTGCGCTGCTGTTTCTGGACAAACTTCCCACAGCCAGTTATTGAGTCTCTATGGCACTCCACCTTCCGGCCCCCCGCCCTTCCTGAAGAGCTGACTTTCTCACCATAAAGCCATACACACTGTGTACCTATGTCTCAGGTGTCTTCTCCCAGGCTTCACTGGTACTGTTATGTATTTGTCAAACCAGCATGCACTGTAGCACAATCCGCTGACCCCATGGCTCTCTGAGGACAGACTGTGTCCCACTACCAAGGTACTCAAAGTACACCCCACCACACCCCATCTCCTCTGTGATCAACTCAGTTCTTGACAGAAGATCCTGCATGGGCTCTGTGCATCCATCATGAACTTGACCTCGCTACATGTAGATAATTAATAGAAGTTTATTGAAATGATTTAAGTAACAATGGTCTATCTACATTCATTTTGGGGAAGGCTCTGTATGTTTTCAGCAGCCCATTCGCAAAGCAGATGTGTCCTTCCAAAACCAATGTCATCTTTTTCAAAACACAGGAGATTTATTGCAGCTCATTCCTGATCTGTGCTGAGACACACCATCTTTCTACTGTCCCCATGTGACTGTAGAAGCCCCTTAGACTGAATGTAATTCAGACATGCAAAATTCTAGGCACTGTCAGGATCCCTGGCCCAGGGTAATTATCCAAGTGCCAAGAACCAATGTGATCCCCCCCAAGATGGGACACGCTCAGAGATCACACCACTGCTCTAGCAGGAAACTCCAGGTATCATGCAGAATGCTTACCTGCTATGGGTTCAAACGATGACAACCAGAAGTAAGCCATCTCTCAGATTCTGTGTGAAAACACAGTGCTTGAGACATCCCTGTCCAAGCCCACAGGATTGTTAAACTCTGATGTGCAGGACATGTGTTTCAATCCAATATATGTGCTTCCCATGGGGACCAGAACATCGCTTGATTTATGAGCCTCTCCATCCATTCTCCCACCTCGCACACAAGTCAGTCCAATGTTCTGTGTAAATGTAAGAGCTGTGGCTAATCAGTAGGATGATTTTGTGGTATTTCTTGTCAACCTTTACTTGCCAATGAGGATTTGTGTGTTATAACAAACTAACTTGTTTCTAACTAAAATCGTTTTATTACACCTATATAGGAAGTTTATGAAAGACAATTTCCTATCATACCAATTATTCACATATTGAATTTTGGCCTATTACAGCAAAAGATATTCAGAAACAGTACACAGCTGCCCTCTTGTGTCACTTTCATACAATCAAATCTATTAGTGTTTAACTACCAGTGATTCCATTAGCCATGCATTTTTAAAGGTTACCATGTACCATTACTCTTCTACTTCTGATATTAATATCCTAAGTGGTAATTTATAAAGCACAAGATGTAAAACTATACCAGCTCTCTATATCAGTTTAATCAGAACTTACTGACGTAAATATCTAAATATTTAAGATGTAATAATTTACTCGGTCCATGTCCTCTCCTTACCCAAATACCCAAAAGTCTTAACATGCTTTGATATTATCTCATCGTCCTCAATTAGTGCTCAATTAATATTTAATCTCTTCTTATTGAGTGCATGGATTTTCACTAATCCTTTGTTACTGACCACTGAGTGGCCCTAAGGAAGATGAAATGGAAGCAAGTTGTCTTTTGTAACAATTGACAAGGGCATCCCCCAGAGAGAGCAACTGTGGTTTCTGTTGCCATTTATTAGGCACCTACTGTGAACGAAGTACTGTGTTAAAGTTATTACAAAGAGAATATAGAGAACATCGTAAAAGAAAAGCCTGATCTCCACTGAGCATATAAAGAAACAGGCTCAGAACTTAGTAAAGCCTTCCAAGAATTTAGTAAAAATTCTTGGGTAACGTTGGTCCTATTCTCCAGTCTGCAACTCTGCCGACCTAAACCACTGCCCTTTTCTTCAGCATCTCCCACCATAATAAGGCAGCTCCATGAGTTCATGGCCAGCCAACCACCCAGTATCCTGGAAACAATCTGATTAAAGTGAGAAGACGGTGAGACAATGAAAGTAATTTTGTCATCAGTGTCGACACTAAGGGATATTCTGTTTCTTTATTAAGTTGCTGGGTTTCCTTGTTAAGTACTAGGTGGTCTTCTCTGTATTACAGAAGGATGGATGTAAAATGCTGAAAATAAGCCATATTATTCCAGGGAGATCAGGAACTGTACTTTTGTACTGGTCAGCACTGGTTGGTGGCTACACACCAATACCAGGTAGAGAGAGAGTCCAGTAGTGATGCGAGAGGACCAACCAGTTGTTCAGTCTCAGTCCCTCACCTCCTGGGAGGTGTAGCTTCTAAAACTTACAACAGAGATAGAAATAGGATGCAGTGCAGAAAATATAAGCTGAAGTGTAACATCCTGTGACCGTAAACAGCTATGCATGGCAGTTGAACGGGGGAATTCTAGAGAAGATGTGGAGGTGAAGAATGTAAGTCAAGAACCAGACTGTACCTCCTTGTTGTATTGCTATATAAACCCAACTGTCCCGGTACTGCAGGTGGTAGCTTCACTGTGGGCATAAAATGAAATTGGTCCTGCTACATCTCCTGATAAAAGAGATGCCTGTACGTGGGATGTCTGAGAACCCATCCTTCTGTGGAGTATAATTTAGCAACACTGATTTGGGGCATGTAGCAGTGGATTGCTTAGCTCAAGATCACTGCCAAAGGTTGGAGTCAGAGGAGGAGAGAGGCAGGCGCACAGCCTCGCTGCAGAGCCACGCTTCCTGAGGCAGTGAGGTGCAGCAGGAAGACCGTGAGCACTAAAATCCTAAGTCCTGGGCTCCTGTCCTAGCTCTGTAACTAACTTGCTGAGTGACTTTGGGCCAATGGCTTCATCTTTATGGTTCCTAGTTTCTTCATCTTTCAAATGCTTTCCTTGGGCACTCAGAGCGTCCCTCCATCCTTAAAGCTCTCTAAACTCAATCTCTTCCATGATAAACAGACCTCACTGGGTCTGCCTGCCCACAGGTACTGATTTTTTTATTCGTGTTGGGTTGAACTATGTCTCCTGCCCCCAAATTCGCATGTTGAAGCCGTAACCCCCATTATCTCAGAATGTGACTGTATTTGGAGGTAGTTTCTAGAAAGAGATAATTAACTTAAAATGCGGTCATGAGGATGGCTACAAATACAATACAACTGGTGTCATTGTAAGAAAAGGAAGTTTAGATACAGACAGGTACAGAGGGAAGACAATGCGAAGACATAGGAGGAAGATGTTCATCTACCAAGCCAAGGAGAAAAGCCTCAGAAGAAACCAGTCTTGCTGACACTAAATCTCAGACGTTTAGCCTCCAGAACTGTGAGGAAATACATTTCTGTGGTTTAAGCCACCCTGTCTGCGGTGCTTTCTTACGGCAGCCTAAGCAAAAGAATGCAATTTCCAACTCTTTTCCTATTCATCCATCCTCTTTTATACCCCATTTTTTCTCTCTGCATTTTTCTTTCTATTTGTACTTCCTCTCACTCAGCAATCTCAAACACGGGCACAGTCTCCCTTTCAATTCTCTCCCCCGCACCCCCCCTCTTTTTTTTTTTTTTTTTTGTTCTGTCTGTTAGGTTCTAACACACACAATTGTGTATGTAAAAATCATGGCATTAACATGCACCAGAGAGAAAGCAGTTTCTGTAATGATAAGAAGTTCTCATGAAAATTAAAACAAACACTGGCATTCAATGTCAGAAAGGGCTTGAGGAAACAGATAAATAAACTGTTGCTGGAAATATAAATCAGTAGAAACTTTCTGGAGGGATATTGGCTAGGTACATCCAAAGTATAAAAAGTTTATACCCAAATGCTGAATAACCCAGTGGGGGAAAAAAACAAACACCAGAAAACCAGGGAGGTTAGGGGTAGTGATAAACTGCAGGTGGCCAATAAGCATGTGAAGAAAATGTTTGACCTCATAATAAGCAATCAGAAATGAAGAGACACAACAATCTACTAACGGTAGGTATCTAAACTGATCAATCTTGCTGAGCGACAAATTAACAATATTTATTAAGAGCCTTAAAATTACATGTTCCTTTTGTTTCATCAATTCCATTTGAGGAATTTAATGTCAGAAAGTAACAATATGAAAATATTCACTGCATCATTTTAAAAAGAAAATAATCTAAGTATCCAAAAAGAATGTTAAATAATTTATTAATATGATGAATATTTTAATAATTACTTAATGATAAAAGAATTTTCATTATGCAATGTTAAATAGGGAAAAGGAACATAAAGTTGTCTATAAGACAATTGTTAAAAATAAAAACCTACATATAAATACCCCACAAGGACACACGGCAACATCAATCAGGCATGAGAGTCAGTTTATGTTATCTTTCTTCTCTGTGCTCTTCTGAATGTTTCATAGTTGGAATAGATTACTTTTTATAGTAGAGACCCAGTACATTCTTTAAAAAAGAAAAAGAAAAAAGTAGGAAACAGAAGAGATGGGATGGAAAGCAAAAAAGGAGAAAACAGGACGGCATACATTGGAAAAGGGTAATGTCGCAATATGTCACAAATTTATCTTAAGAGTCCCAGTCTGAACCTTGCTGGCATCAAAAGCAAGGCATACATGAGGTGCTTAAAAAGGCTTGGTGAAAACTGACATTGAAAAACAAACTGGGTGGAAGTCCTGAGGCAGTCTAACTACCCAAACAACAAGAGGTTCAAGTTCGGAGCAGATGCAGCTTAATTCACTACAAGCTTTCTCGGGAAAAGAAAGGGCTGGATGTGAAACAGAACATAGTCTGACTCCATATCAGTACCCCGATGTCCCTGTTCTTTTATCTTAATTTGCAGTTGCAGAATCTTAAAGGAAAGAGATATGGATTCCTGACCTGGGATATGAGAGTCTGGACACCATCAACACCCCTGCTATTCCAAAGTGTTCTCGTTGCGGTTAGGGCGATCAAAGTTGGGCCACCGCCCAGCATCACTGTCCCTGTTGCACACAGCTGGGCAGCCAAGCTGGGACTCAGACATGAAAGAAAAAAGATGAGCAGCTAGATATGTGCTCATTCTCCTCTTGCCCGTTTTACATGGACTGCACATCCATCAAGAAAACCAGTGTGGCCCCAGCTGGTGTGGCTCAGTGGGTTGGGCATCATTTGGCAAACTGAAAGGTCGCCAGTTGGATTCCCAGTCAGGGCACATGTCTGGTTTGGGGGTGTGCAGACGTAAACAATCGATGTTTTTCCCTCACATTGATGTTCCTCTCTCTCTCTCTCTCCCCCCTCCACCACCTTCCCCCGTCTCTAAAAATAAACAAGTAAATCTTTTTTAAAATTAGAAAACCAGCATGTTAGGGGAGAGGCACAGTGAGAAGAGATGGAGAATCTGGGTTTTTATCCACCCTTCAAATCATCTGCCATTTGATTATGATAAATTTGTCAATTGTCTCAGGCCCTGGTCTTCTAATCTATAAAACAAGACAATCATATCATGTCTTCCTGAAGGTGCAGGGTTAGACAAAGGATTTCTGCTTCCCTGAAAATCTATGAGTTAAGAGGGACATGCAGGGAAGATCAGACATGTTTCTGTTCAAAGTTGTCCACCCAGAAATGTGAAATGACCCATGTGCAGCAGAACAGAGCAGAATATCTACTCATCTCAGCTCCCCTCAGACGAATACACATTCCTCAGACTTAAAAAAAAATCCACATGGAGGCTGGCACATCACACAACCCTAAATTCAAAGAACGTATCCCAACTTGCACTCACACGAAGTCAATGCCCCGCATTTTCCAGATGTGTTCCAAACCTAGCTCTCCAATCACAGGGCTCAGCTGCACAAATGAGTGTGGCACTCTCTTGCGGTCATTGCTACACTGTAAGGATACGAAAAGATAAACAAGGCCAAGACAGAGAGATTCCGCTTCCTGATACCAAAATTAATTTTGCAAGATCCATTCCACCTGAAGCTAAAACTTTTTGAGTTTTTCCTTCCCTTTCCTGCCAGCGACCCTACTGCTCCATAGGTCACCTGACATGATACGGTCATCTCTCGGATTGGGACTTCTTTCTGCTGATAACTCCCATCCACCCCATTCAGTCCTAATAACAATCTTTGATCTGTGCATAAATACTATAATTAAATTAAACCTGTCAAATTCTTCAGGGTTAAAAATTACAAAACTAGCATTTTAGGGTCTTGGTCATGATCGAATAATTTATATTAAGGTCAGGGGCCCCATTCAAAGTTCCGAAAATGCTTCAGACTCCTTCAAACACAAAACTTTTTGATGATACTAAGCGGCTGGCACAATATTATTGTTATCATACCATAAATACTTGTATATGCCCGCTTGGAAAATAAATCATCCTAAGAGCCATTCTCTCCTAAGCCTCTCTAGAACATAAATCATAGAAAATGGACATAATCTCACTGCACCCATTTCTTGTGTTTCCAGCTGGAAGCTAGTTGTCAGTGGAAAGGAGCCACGTCCCCTGGCCCACTGGAGCTGGTGCCCAGGCACTCACAGAAGGAGCCTCTGCAGGTGGGTCACACAAAACACAAAACCTTGTCCCGCCGGGTCTTCAGGCACTTCTCCTCATGACCCCACTCAAATTAACACAAATCAGTGGGAATATGGTTTGTAAACAAAAGATATCGTGTGCAGTACAATGCAGGCAAACTGGGAACACCGCGTTCCAACTGCACAGGCCCACTTACAGTGGGTTTTTTTCAATAAATATATTGAAAAATACTTTGAAAATTTGCAATAATTTGAAAAAATTCGGGCAAAGTGCATAGCCTACAAATACCAAAAAAGAGAGAGAGAGAGAGAAAAAAAATTAGGTATTTATCCATGAATTCATAAAATGCATGTATGTATTTTTCTCTTCATTAGGATTTCCTTATTTCCACAAGAAAACCTCTTCCTTATGATTTCTTTTCTCTATCTTATTTTATTGTAAGAATACAATATATGTAATATATAGAATTCATATAACAGACAAAACACATGTTGATGTTTATGTTATTGGTAAGGCTTCTGGACCATAGTAGGCTATCAGTAGTAAAGTTTTGGGGGAGTCAAAGTTATACAGGAATTTTCAACTGCATAGGGTGGGGGTGGGCTCAGTGCCCCCAACACCTGTGCTTTTCAAGGGTTAGCTGTAAAAACATGACACTATGGTTGGATCATCAATGCTACCTTTTTCTTAAAAAAGCAACATAACAAAAAGTTTGTAGAGGTTCAGAAATCACCTTTTGTGGCACCATCTTGAAAGTCAAAATATTTCTTTTCAAGAGAAAGAAGTACCTGTAGCCAGGAAATGTTTGCAAATATCAGAGAGTGTTCCCACAACAAGTATTTTATTAGGCATCAATTAAGGGAATCAATACACCCAAAATATGATCAATTATTAACTTAAATGGGACAAGGGTAGCCAAGATAAAGTGTGCAAACATGTCGTCACACTTTTAGAGAAGACAGATATTCAAATTTCGTGTCAGAATTTTATATATTTTTTTAAAAGCTATGATTTACCTCCCAGCAAGGACTTATTATAAATAATTACCAACAATGTTTTTGCATGGCGAGTAATTTTCCCCTGTGTTGTCCAGTTAATATAGCAAATCTAACTCAAAACATCTATTAGAAGGGGATGACAACACCCAAATCTGTTCAATGTAAAACAGGAGACAGCAGCATCTGAATTAACAGCCCTGCTGTGCACTGCATGACATAAACTTCAATGAGCACACACTTTCCAAAAATATGCAGGGAGGAAGTAAGGACACAGAGAGCCTACATAACAACCAGCTGCCTAGAAAAGGAAGTGAAGTATTCTACATCTATAAAACTTTGTTTATAAAATTACATCTTTGCAACCTGTTGATTTGAGGGGTGGCGGGTGGGGGAGGGATAAGTCATAATTTAAAAAAATAAAAGGGTAGTACATACACATAAATTCATGTATGTGCTTATCCTGATATTTGTCCATAAAGGGTTTATTGAAAATCTGAAAACATTCCATTACTACTTAAAATCTGGGAGTGGACTGGAACATATCTGTTACCAGCTGCCAGTGAGTCCATGTTTCTAGGCATCTAAAGTTTAGATGGAGAGAAACTACTCCTAGTGCGGCTTTCAGAGCTCAGTTCGAACAGCAGCTCCTCAGAGAAATCTTCCACACCGCCCCCAGGCCAAGTTCACCCCCTCTGAGCTACAAGAACTTGGGGTGCACCAGGCTTCCCTTTCACAACATCTCTTAAACTGCAATTAAGCAATCCATTGTGTAAGTATATATGAATATACAGAAATGTATAAATACATATCCATAGTTGTTAATATCAGGGTCACCTACCAGTATGTTAAAGATTTATGAGGAAAGTTCCTATGTTCTGTTCCTTGACTCCCATAAACACAGAATAAATAGGAGATATACGAGGTCTGTCCGGAAAAAGTCCAGGCATTGTTAATATAACGAGAACGGTTTACACGACGTGAATGACGCCTGGCAGCCGAGGACAGTGGGCTGGAATGGTCATGTGTGAACAATGACTTCACTGTACTAGTCAGTGGGGGTGGAGACACCATCGAGTGGGCACGTGCACTGTGTGGCTGTTGCATTCAAAATAACTAAGTAGAGCAACGAATCTGCATCAAATTTTGCGTTAAGTTTGAGCATTCCTCCATGGAAACTATTCAGATGATTCAGAAGGCAACAGTTGTGGGCAACTGGTGATTGGCACCTTCATCACCACAGCATGCCCACTTATGTGTCACATCTTCTGCAACTCTGGGGGGAACATCAAATCACCCAGGTGACTCAGCCCCCCTAATGGCCCAGACTTGGTGCCCTGTGACTTCTGGCTTTTCCCAAAACTAAAATTGCCTTTGAAAGGGAAGCAATTTCAGGCCCTGGATGAGATTCAGGAAAAAACAAGGGGGCAGCTGATGGCGATCAGGGGAACTGTGTGAGGTCCCAGGGTGCCTACTTGGAAGGGGACTGAGGAGTCATGGTCCTAGGTACAGTGTTTCTTGTATCTTGTATCTTCTTCAATAGATGTCTCTATTTTTCATATTACATGGTTGGATACCTTCTGGACAGACCTCATATGTTAAATGAATAAATTACAGTTACTGCTTCATCCACTTTAATCAAGAGTAATCACTGAGTAAGCCCAGAAAAATTGGTATGAAAACTGCAAAAACAATTCAGCTTTCATACCAGGAACACCAGTGCCCACATTGCTAGGGTGGCCCCAGTCACTCCTTCGTTCTTTACCATTTAGAAATCATGAGAAGATTTCACTAAACCCCAATCCTTTCTTTCTACATACCTACTGGTTGAAGTTAAAATTCATTTGACATTAATCATGGATAACCTTCATAAGGCCCAGAGAAACAATGTCTAATTAAAGTGATTTTCAACAAGTCTAATGTATATATAAGTATAATGTAACGTAAGAGAAAACTTAAAACATCTTTGGAACATCTGAACTATAATAATGGACTTGACCTTTCAGTCACATTTGCCACTCAGTGTTTTCTCTGGGTACAAATCTTCCCATCATTCATGAAATCTGATCCTTGTCACGGTAAGAGGAGGTGGTCTCACTCACTGTGTCAGCAGGATGGCTTTGCACCTCCGACGGAGGAGCGGAGGAGCGCGGGCACGCCCTCGGCAGCAGGGTTAGGGCTGCCCAGTCCCAGGAGCCACCATAACAAGAATCCATTTCTTCCTGTCTTTAGCTGGCCCCTGCCGCGTTAGGCCACCTACTTCGCTTTCCACTCAGCCGAAATCTCTCTTCCCCATCGCAAGACTTTTTCCTCCTTATGCTTTCTGCTTATTCAAACCTTACTTACTCCTGACTTTGTCTTCCTTTTCTATGTCTTTTAGATTCTAACAAGACAACCAGTTAGCTAACCTGCTCTACCTTGTGAACTCAAGCTCTTTAGGGTGCTCTGAACAGGTTCAATCCCCGTCATCCCTGTGGGGCAAAGTTCTCGCACAGCCCCCATCAAGGGCTCCTGGGAGGTCTATAGACCAGTCACCTGGAGCCAGCCAGCTGTGACCAGCTTGGATAGCAACCCTCTGGAAAAGGCCCTAAGTGTGGCTATCCTGGGTCAAGAACCAGAAACTAGGTCATTTATAGAGCAACTAAATTTGGGATGCAGTAAAGTGCCTTATTTTTTCAAGTGAAATAACGAAGTTCAGGTTTGGCTTTCTCTATTTCAGTCTACTGTCCTCTTTCATGTTTGCAACTTTAAAAAAAAAAGTGAAAAGTAGCAAAGATCAAAATGTCATGGTATAAATACAGATCAGTCATTGGGTCCCCTGTTCTAATGTTGACTTTTCACCCTTTACATCTATTTTCTAATTCTATTTTCATCAGAATTCTGCTGCTTCCAAGTACAAACATAATAGACAAGGGCCTGAGAATTTTGCTTAGAACTGTGGAAAGTGGTTGAAGTTCCCACTGGGACCATATCCAGTTTTCTGCAATCACAAAACTCTTATTCAATCCTGTGTGTAGGAGAAGCAGATTACATACAGAAAGGAACAAAACTTTTCTTTTATCTGCTTTAGGAAAAGAAGGTTGCATAAAGAAAGGAACAAAACTTGTATCTACTTTTCAATTGACTAAATCTGAATATTTTAGTAAATTAAAAAGTAGATAAGAAATTATTTTGATAGATTTCTGGTGGTCATGTATGTCTCATTAACTTATACAACTATCTTTGCAAAATTTTTAGTTAATAAAATTATAAGCACAGTACATTCTAAACCTCAGTTATTTTAGTGTAGAAAAAACCTTGCTAGGTTATTTATTTCTCTGTGGCTTGGGCTGTAAAGAGTAAACTTCTCATAGAGGGGAAAAATTCTTGGAGACAGAAAAAGAGTAAACAATTCAAATAAATAAATAAGCTGTTTTGGAATTTCAAATATCATCAGTATGTTTGATGATTACTGTCATGCAAATATTCACACTTCTGTAGTGTAAAAAAACCTACAAAGTTCAAGATCTAGAAAGCAACGTGTACTCAACGAGTGAGTGTCCTCAGTGTGTCATACGCAAAGCTTATCAGTTTGTAGCAATGAGCGCTTGCACGCCATCAAAAGGGGCTTCTACTAAGCAACACAATACGGCGAAGGTCCTCGTCTCAAAAGGTTTATGTGAGCACAAAAATAGGGATGCACTCATTTTTGATAACTATGGGAAAATTAGGGGGAAAAAAGCAATTATGTTCTATGATAAATGAGCCATTCTTAGCTGAGAAATCAGAGCATCTTCCCGTTTCATGTACTTAATTTGCACATCTTCTATTCTTTGCTTCAAGCTGTTTCTTTCATCTTACAAGTTCAAGAAAATTAAAACTGTACTATTGAGGACATATGCGGAGTTTAATCTCGAAAGAAGTGAACTACAATAATGTATTATTGTTGTACTTTGATATAAAATAATAAAGACACCGAGCCGTAAAAAGCACTATATTGTTATCGTTTAAAACTGAATGACAGCTATATTGAGGGAGGAAGACACATTTTGAATGACTTACCGATGTGAGGGCACTGGAGCCGACATACACCTTTCGATGCCCTTTGATGTGAGTTGCCATGATAACCTAAGACCCAGGGTATTATCGATGACCTATGCTCCAAGAAACCAAGGTGAGGACCAAGAAGTGGAACCATTTTTTATATTCTGCATTTATTTAAGCAAACCGAATGTGTAGAGATAGGAAATTAAAGCATTATAATGTTTTACAAATACAGAAAGAAGACACAGAATAATAATACCCTGAAGAGAGTGCATCTGAGAACACAGTTCTGTCTCAGGAGAACACCTGCAGTGACCACGCTGACGCCATGGCTGACACATCCATCCGTCACTCTTGTTATGACATCGTTCAAGTAGTTTTAATAGATAAATCTGTGATTTGCTTTTAAATGAATAATAATACTAATGATTATGGCAGCCTTGAAGGGTTCATGAGTGACTATACTATACATACGTGAAGCTAGGCTTAATGTGTTTTCCGATGCCGCTGTACATTATGCAAGGGGAATAATGTCTTATTACACAATTACTGTGACATCCACTAGAATGTGAACTAGTTTGCATAGGTTAGTCCTTTGGGCAGCATGATGTTGCTCTAGTCCACCAAGGCTTCAAGATTCACAGTGTAGAGGAAAAAAAACATGAATTAAAGCATTTCTACTAAAATATATTTTAATAGCTGGTGTTAACGATTTGCATAACAAAAGCCAAATTATATGAATAACAATCTGTTGTTCATTCTGTAAAGCCCCGTCAGTTTAAAAATGTTTTTTCTTCCCAAACTGTAAGCTCTCAAAGTTAGTAGGATCTTGCAAATTAATCATCAACTACAATTCTACATATTTTGAAGCAAATAGAAGCCAAACTGCACAATGATTCGACTTTGCATTTTTATCACGGGTCAAAGACCAAACATTTCCACACCATGCCTGTAACATGCTTATTACCACTTCTAAATGCTCAGCCATCCCTTGTGTGGGCACTGAAGAATGAGACTATACTGTAGATTTCTCTTTTCCTTTCAGTACATCATTCTTCATAGTGACTGGACTGCAAAGAAGTATATACTGTGCAAACTGAATAGCATATAGCAAACACAAAAAAGCACGTGGAATTTCCATGAATACAACAAAGTAACATGGACAACTGGGGAGGACATTTGCCCTGCGGACCCTTCCAAGCGTGAGGATTCCAGGAGTCTAAACATCATGGAACCATCGGCATAGAAGCATCACATAATGTCATGATTTTTTTGAACATCAATAGTTGACAGAGACCTGGAAAGGATCCTAATGGGCATGGACTACTTGAGAAAGAGACTTTTGTTCTAGTATTCATTTTCATAGCTTCTTAAATTTGTTTAAATAGCTTCTTACTCAACTATAGCTTTCCTACCACCATGTCATGTGACCCAAAATGAGCACACTCCAACCACTTTTAGAATATCAGAAGCAAATAGCTATGGTATAATGAATTTATGAAGTGAATTTCATCTCACGTAACGAATTCAGCCTCATAATGCTCCTATCTTACAACTGGTATTTCAAATCTCAAACCTAAAATTAACATTTATGCATCCCAACTATATATAAATCTACAAAGAACATTTCAGGAGTTGATAGGAGTCAGCCTTGTCTAAAGTTCTAAACCTGCAGAAGTAAAATACAATCAGTTATCACCCTTCCCATCTGTCAGGAGCATCTCACTTCCCCACCACAGAAGTACCAATTATATGTAATAAAATATTACTATAGAATAGGCAGAAGCTTGCCTGCTTGGTTTTCTTTCCCATACCATAGTGGATAAACAAGGGTAATCAAAAAGGCACCTATTTTTGTATATATCTATATTATAATTTTGGTATAAACTACACCCACTCTATATAGCGATTTGTTATTAAAGGATCACCCACATTATCTTTTCATTAAAAACATTCCACTGGAGATGGACAGACCTGAAAACAGACACTCCTCTTCAACTTCCCATTTTAGCAAAGCTGGTTTCCTACCCCTCGCAGTGCCATCGAGCTCCACGTGGAGAGGATCAAGAAAGAAAAGCTGTGGCAAAACTGGCTAAACTGTATCTTTGTCATGTTCAAGCAACGGACCTAGTGGCAAGGGGGGGCTGGTCTGGTCTCATACATCTTCATACAAGGTGCTCTTGGAAATTGTGCTTGCAAATACCTGTGTGGTGCCTGGAGATGAGGGGAGGCCTGGGGAGATGCAGGGACATCTGACAACCAGATAAAATATTTCAAATCGGGCTACGTGGCTGATGTGTAAACGATAACAAGAAGACCCAAGGAAGTTGTTTTGCCACAGGTGAGAGACAGAAAGCTTTCCTAGAGACCAAGAATTAGTAAAAACATTTACTACAAAAACTTACAACGAAAGCACTATGTTCTGTTGCTATGCTTTTCTCCAGAGATACATGATCCATGTACAGTTTTGTTTTTAAAGCCTTGAAAAGCGTATCACACTGCTCCTTGTGCTTTTATCAGGCTGGAGAGCATCAGATGTGGCCAATCAGGCACGTGCTCTCGGTGCCCGGGCACTTGCAGGCCTCTGGAACTTGAATTTTAAAAACCTCTCTTTGGGACCCTTGTTTAGCCATCGGCGTTATGTATGAGATACCTCTTGCCAAATTGAAGGTGGGCAGGGGGTGTGTTGAAAGGGAAAAACTGTTCAAGAATGTAGTTTTGAAAATGATGCTGTAAAAACAGCGCTTAGGTATTAAACATATGCTTCCTATATTTCTGCTGAGATGCTTAATATCCTAACAAGCTTTTGGAACAATGACAACACTATCAAGTTAGAGTGATAGGGGCATGTGACATCTTCTTCTCCCTCAGTCTTTATTATAAAATAACTGCCCTCTAGTTATGTTCCGATCAGATCTTCATTCCTAAAGGCTGGAAGCAGAAACATCTCGCTATGAAAACATTATGTAAAGCTTAAAATTTTAGGGGCATTATTCCCCAAATAAGTACTGACTTTTACATTCAATGAATCTGATTTTGAAATTAGTGGATGATAAAAAACAACGGAACTTCAAGCTGCTGCTTTATGGTAACTTTCCCCCATTATAATCATCATTTTAAGTCAGTTTCCTTTTGAGTTTCCTATAAATGTGTTATATATCAAAAATTGTATCTGTCCTACATTTAGTCTACAAATTTACTCAATAACTATTCCTCTTTTATAATCATGAAAAGAAGTCTGGGTGAAATGTAAATATTTACTTACTTAACAATATCATAAAATTGAGCAAGCTTATTTCCCTCAATTTTAATGAACAGAAATTTTTGCAAGAGCATTGCCAAGTCTGGTTTGTTTGTAGGCTTGTGTACAGGACATCAAAACTGATAGAGGGCTTAGTCAATTTTATTGTGACTGGTCATTGCAATAAAGAAAAACCAGTCGAGCTGGTTATTTGGTAATCCATGAAGCTCACTCAAAAAAAAAAAATCTGCAGTTATTTGCCTGAATTTTTCTCATTTCAATTTTATGATGGTGTCATGCAGATGAAGCTTGCGTATAATAAATTTTATTTTATTTGCTCTCTTAGCCAGATAGAATGAAATTACAGATATTTGAAAGTATTTGCTAACCTTTCAATGGTATTAAAGAATTAAGTTTCGCCTTTGGACTGATAAATATTTCAGTAAAAGATATTTTAGAAAATATTTTGTTAATTTCTTTGATTATATCATATAAGGATATGATACTACACAAGACCCATACACTTCACTACATTTTTGTAACTTTGCTTTTTCAGTTGCAGCTCAATTATAGATGCTCCATAGATGCTACCCTGTTGCATGTCCCAATCAGTGGCACAGTCAGAAAAACACAGTTGCTGATGGATGTTAATCTCTCAAGTGATCTAGGCTGTGGACTTGGGTGAAAGTCATGACCTGCCCAGTAATGGCTGTGGTCAAGGCTGTGAATCCAGCAAGAAACCACAAAGTCACTCATTTGAAAATCAAAATCTAAAACAATTGCATTTCCAGTGAACAACCTGTCAGGCCTGTAGCTGCAATCTCTGACGACATTCCTATCTCACCCCCTGAATATGACTTAGAAAACGAAAAACAGAAAGTGAAAAGGAAGTCTTTTCATCAGTCAGTTTCAGCGGCTGGATTCCCGTTCCAGAGTCCGAATGCCATTTTCCAAAATAAGAAGCCAGGTCACCTCTCCCTCTCCGCAGAGTCGGTGACTTTTTGCTCACTGGTTTTCTCCAGCACACTTCATAGCCCACTTTGTCACTGGCTCCTCTTAAGTTTTCTTAACTTTTAAATCAACAGCGGCATTAAGTTGATAAAAGCTGTTCAATAAACACCTACATCGCTTATTTACTAGAGTATACATCTATTTCCTAAGGTGTAAATCCTTCAAAACTAGAGTGCAATGCAGCAGGAGAATCTCAAGCAACTTTTCAAAAGATGTTTTTCTGATGAGCTGGCAACTAGAGGAAGGGCTTTTAAACATCAGCCACACTTTTGCTTTTAGTAAGAGAAATGGGCAGTGCAGCTGCCTATGTTACAGAAGCTGGAACCTACACGTCATGCAACAGGGTGAAGACTATTAGGGACATAATATAGATGACCTTAAATTTGCCCTTTGCAGAGTAGCTGTGAAGTTATTTGGTCCTGACATTCTGTGGAACCAAGCACACATTTGGGTCCACAGAATGTAAATGGAGAGTAGGATATGCCTTGGTACAAATGAGAAATAAATAGACCCAAGTTGGCCAAGGAAACAAAACATTTTCTTTGTTCAGTGGAAGTTTCTAGGTCCCTAGGGCCACCAGTCAATGTAATTTTAACCAAACTGTCATTCTGCCACTGCTAACATTTATTTATATTAGGCAATTTTTCACTGGAATTGGAAATCGCCTAAGGACTCCACAGCTAAACGGTGTTACTGAATTAAGAGAATTGGCTTCTGGTGATTCCAAAGTGACAGCTAAGAAGTCTCGTATACTTGTTACATTTACGGGACAATCAACATCTCTATTAAAGTCTACAAAAATACATTTCCCAGAAGGGTTCAGTAGCCAATCAAAAGAAACCAATAACAATTAGCAGCACCAGGTCTCCAGACCTCAGGATTTTGTTTACAGGAATTACTACAACTGCTGCTGTTTTCAGCCCAGAAATCATTCCTTCTTTCCGGTACCTGTGTGCCTAATTGTCAAAGTAAGGATAAATTACTGTAAAATAACTGCCAAGTTGTCTTAAAAGTATCTTCTATCTTTTAAAAAGATTAGGTTTAGTGTACATTAGAATAAAGCTCAAAGGGCAAAGAGAAATAATTAATTAACAAACTCAATGTAATTTGCTGGGAGCATCCCGGTTTTCCCAGTTCTCTGCACCGTTCCGTACATCCAGCCGTCATCGATGGGTTGCACGTTGACGATGTAGTCGCCGTCCCTGAAGGAGACTTCATCTTCATCCTGGGCGCTGTAATCGTACATGGCTCGGTAGGTCCTCTGGAAACAGAAAGACAGGGTCACAGAGTGAATACCGAAATAGTCATAGCCACCAACAACAAGCACAACAAACCAACCCACTCATAAAGTAACTATTAGGAATGTTTCCAAGTACCTTCATTTCTGGAGGTTTGTACACCAGAGCCTAGTGCCCTAACTATGCTCTCCTAAAGTTCACTAGGTTAGCAAAAAGCTTAACATTACGGGGGTAGAACAAGGACAGAGTGAGCCACTAAATACAACTGTTAGCCCATCAGAAAGTAAGCTTTGAAGCAATAAAGCCCAACTCTTCCCAGCTTCGGCTAGCCCCAGAGACGTCTGGTTACATAGATTCCCTCCTAGTACACAGCCTCCAGAGAACAGAACCTACCATGGGGGCAGACAGATCCAAGTCCCCACAAAGTCACTACAGCTGGCTCCCTGGCAGAGGCAATAAACTTTTCTTAAGCAGTAACTAAGAATTTTTGTTTCCTCTTAAAAATATATAAAACAAATAAAAGCAAAAATCACGAACATATTCATTTTTTGTTTTTTGTATCATAGTGGTAGAAATTTAGCATGTAAATGTTCTAAAAATTAAGGTACATATAACCAAATCTTTAGTATAACGAGGAACATGGTTGCTTCCTTACTTCAAACTATGCTACAAAACTAAGTCATCAAAACAGTGTAGTACTGGCATAAATCAGTGGAATGGAGTAGAAAGCCCAGAAATAAACCCATGTATATATGGTCAATTAATTTATGACAAAGGGCCCATGAATATACAATAGGGAAAAGGCAATCTTTTCAATAAATTGTGTTGGGGACACTGAACAGCCACATGCAAAAGAATAAAACTGGACCACTATTTTACATGATACTTAAAAATTAATTCACAATGGATTAAAGATTGAATGTAAGACCTGAAGCCATAAAACTCCTAGAAGAAAACATTAGTAGTCTTAGTGATGATTTTTTTGACACCAAAAGTAAAGGCAATGGAAACAAACAAACAAAAAAGTGGGACTACATCAAACTAAAACACTCCTGCACTGCAAAAGAAGCTGCCAACAAAATGAAAAGGCAACTTATCGAACAGGAGAAAATATTTATAAATCATATCTGTGATACAAATTTTTTATTATACTTATTTTCATTTAAGGTCAAGAATTTAACTAATATTAACATCAGACAATCTCAAAATCAAGTGAATTCATAAACTGAGAAAACTGGCTGAGACACAAAAAGTTTTAGGGCAACTAAAGATAACTTTCAAACTGTGGGGGAGGGGGGCGGGGTGAGTGGCTAAGTGGCAGTGTCAGGAGCTTGGAGAAGCAATCTCAGCATGAGATGTCACTTTTGACTAAGTGAGAAACTCCGCTTCCAAACTTTACATTTAATGAATGAACCAATGCTGCAAGATTTCCAATAGGAGAATTCCAAGACATGTTGGCTCTGTCATGTAGGTTTTTGTGGCCATTTTGATTAATGCCCAGATTAACTAGTTAATATGACCAAATATTTGTACTTTATACACCTAAATGAGGATCATAATTGGCTAATGCCAATCACATAGTAAAAATAAGGATATCATACAAGTAGATTCTTCGTGTTTTATCATTTAGATGTTTTCACATTACACCCTCCCTTATCGATGGTTTACCTCTATAAGCCTTTTGCTTCCTTCAAATAGGCTTTGAAATAGCAGCACATCATTTATCTTTTATATGAAAATGTACATGCCCATCAACAAATAAATGGATAAAGAAGTGGTACATATATACAATGGAGTACTACTCGGCCATAAAAGAATGAAATCTTGCCATTTGCAACCACACAGACGGGCTTAGAGGTTGTTATGCTAAGTGAAATAAGTCAGAGAAAAACAAACACTGTATAATTTTGCTTATGTGTGAAATCTAAAAAAAAAAATCATGAACAAAAAAAACCCACAAAGCAGCCTCATAGAGAAAACAAACTGACGGTGCCAGAGGGAAGAAAAGGATAGGGAGAATGAGTTAAAAAGGTGAAGGAGGATAAGAGGCACAAGTTTCCAGCTAATTAGTGAGTCATGGGGCTGTAATACCCAGCACAGGGAATATAGTCAATAATACCACAATGACTGCATAGCAACCGATGGTACCAGGTTTACTTTGGTGATCACAATGTAAGGCAAGTAAATGTCAAATAACTATGGTGCATAACCAACACTAATATAATATTATATATTATATTAACTATATGTTAATAATAAATTTTAAAATGTTTAAATAATATTTAATAATAAAATTTAAAATATAATATAAATAGAAATAATTTTAGCATAAAAATATACAATATTCTAGTCCATGCATATTTCTATTTTGGAGATAAAATAGAATACCAGGAAAAAAGGACCACTCCCAGCGCACACTTACTAGATTTGGTGAGTGCTGCATTGACCTCATGGAAGACAGGCTGGTCTGGTGCATGTACCCATAGCCTTGGGAATGGCTTTGCTGGTAGGCTCCAGGAAGCACAGGGGCTGCACGTTAAATACACACACACACACAGATTCCTTAAAGTGAGTCTTAACATCCCCTTCCCAAACCCTCAAGTGACTTCATGTTCTGCTTAAAATCTTCTAAAACAAAATGCCATTTTTCAGTGTCATGTGAAATTCAGGAAGTGAGGTTATGAGCAATTTGTAGGTTAGTATAAATTTCAGTAATTAAGGACATACTGAATATCTAGGGAATCGGTTTAACATGCAGTTAAAATATTAGAAATATTTGTGTTACTCTATTGCAGTTGCTATATTAAAATAACACAAATGCAAGAAATAAATTTCCCATAATCCCTTAACAACATCATGTTTTTACTTGGTCATGTGATCCTCTAAGCATTTTCAAAAAATAATACCAATAAGATATTTAAAGGAATATAATAGGATTGTCAAACCAATGACAGAGTATAAATGTTTCACTGGATATTTCTCATATAACAGGATGCTCTGAATATTTCAAGAAATACAGCTGAATGTTACTGTTACAAAGATGGTAAGCACAGCATACGTTGAGCAACATATGTTTATTTAGTGGTTAATAAGTCTGCACCATTAATATAAACTTAGAAAATATGAATTTTCCATCTTATTTTGGCTTAAGTCAAGGCTAAATCAGTGAGCTGAATATGTTACAAAAGCCTGAGAGACCAAACCAGTGAAAGAATGTCATAAACACTGTCCCACTGCATTTAAAAACTATCAAAACAGTATTGACTAAGTTTGTACTGTTCTCACCACTAATTATGACATTCAAAAGCATAATTCCTGGTTTGAAGGACACTGAATTCTAGAGAAATCAACACAGAAGCTAGATAAAAACCCCACAAAATCAGTGGACATATGCTTGTGCATTTCTCTGTAAATATGTATGCTTCGGTATTGGTAAACAGAAATATGGACTTTCAATGAGCACATTTTAGTCACATGTTCATTACATCTTGAATTAATTACATTATATGATACATTTGTAACACTTGTATAATACACGTGCCGTAAAAATCTGTAACAGGTTGTCATTTTTATTCACTCAGGTTGAACACACACAAGAGGGGAACCCCCCAGAAAGGAAGTATCTTTTGGAGGGTGGGCCCCTTATAGTACAGGCTTCCCCCACTAGGTGAGTGTTTTAGGAACCCATCTGTGTCAGTGCACCAGCTGGCATTGTTGTGAGAGGCTGAGTTTGGCTTCGGTGAATTTCTTTTTGCAAAGGTTCTTTCAAGGTGTTTGCTCATCTCATGATGGGTGATTTACGAGCACACCTGCCTACACGGTGCTAGTGTTCAGCAGCTGTTGACCAAACACAGCATGACCCCTATGTTCCACCCTCCCTATTCACCCAATCTTGCGCCCAGGGTCTTTTTTTTGTTTCCCCAGATGAAAAAGGTCCTCAAAGGAAAACATTTTGCTAATGTGGAAGAGGTGAAACAAAAGAAAATGGCAGAAGCACAAAAAGGCATCAAAATCGACGAGTTCCACTGCTTTTGAGCAGTAGGAAAAAGTCTTGTTAGGTGTATTGCATCAAATGGACAGTACTTTGAAGGTCAGTGAAGTTCAAACATGTAAGAATAAATACACAATTTTTAATAAACAAATTCCAGTTTGGGGGGACTCTCCCTTGTAAAGTAATTATTATGGGTTGATTTATTCAGCACAGTTTTTATAATAAAAGAATAAAGCAGATGTAATTCTTGGGTGTTAATGAATAGTTAATGTTTTATAAGTGGCATGTTCATTCTATTGATATACGAGAACAGCAAACTTTAAAGAGATTTAATCATCAGAAAATTGCAAAACGGTAATGTGGTTCTCCATATGACGACATTAGGTTGAATGGGGATTTTTTTAGTAGTTCTTGAATTAATTCATATTACAATGTTGTTACAAATTGTCTTTATTTAATGTCTAGATGTGGCATCAGAGAGAAATTGCCAAGGTCTTTACTCAGATGCATAGTACATTATAAAGGTATTAAAACATTAAACATCAAATACTTCAGAGAACAGCACTTTTTAACATTATCAACTCAATTTAAATATTCAACATCAAGGGATATAAAAGATACTGTCAAAATTCACTTGTGAAGAAAAATAAAGAAATACCCATAAATATATCTAGGCCCACTTAATTAGCTGAGCAAAGGGCCTTTTCAATGTGTTGGAAACCAGAAGCATTGACCATTTGGTCACTCCCTCGGCCCTCAGCAAATATTTATTGAGTTCACGTGTGCACAGAGCTCACCACATTGCCTGTCACTTAGTAAACCTCCATAAATGTTAACAATTAGCACTTCCCACTACGTCCACGGCACACCAGCACAAGAGCACTGACAAAAACAAGTGCCCTCCAAGGGCCGTGATGGCCCTCTGCCCAATTAAAGAAATGATTCCTTCCTAGAGCATTTCCGGTGAAATATATCAGGCAATAATTCCGTTTGCGTACTCCAGACTGGCACCCCAGAAGTGGTTTTTATCCGTTACGCGAGTCATTTCATTACATGTTATTTTAATCTATCTCTAAATACTATGTAAGCGTAAATAAATAACCCTGTAAACTTAAAATAAAGATTAAACTTTTAATTTTTTGTTATAACATTTAATTATGACCTTTAAAATTTGATGTACTGACTTAAGCATGACCATCTTAAAATATTTTGGAAAGAACTAATGGGAAAGGACAGCAATGAAAAATGAAAACATTAAATATGCCACCTCAGATGCTGTAGTGTGTTTATGCTTACACGGTTTGAATATAATCCCAATTTAGTGCCTATCAGTAGTAACAATTCAAGAATGTTGTTTAATGGTATTCTCTAATTTTGGTTTTTAAGAATCAAATGTACTCCTGCCTACTCAGTTACTTAAGTTTGACCTTCAAAGGGAACCTGTAGTTATTGCCAAATACAGCAGGAAATAAAAGTAATTTATCCTAAATATGTGTGGGTTTCAGAGAGCAGGAGAGAAGGTGTAGAATGAGAACCCTTGGAGTAAATACAACCTATCTAGTCCTTATGGTTTTCTTCATGCTTTTGTTGATTATTTCCATTCCCTTTCTAACTGCATTATTTAATACAAGCTCCTTTGGTGTTATCAGACCTTGCCATCTGCCTTATACTTGGCTCAGTGAAAGAGTTTTTAGGAAGTTCCTATTAGGGCTATTAAAAACACAACTGAGAGCCCAGTAAGGATTCCTTTAGTAAGGAATCAACTTACTAAAAGGAAATACCAATTTTAAAAGAGGCACAGGGTAAAGGGGATATAAGTGGTGACAGAAAGAGACTTGACCTTGGATGGTGAACATCAGTGCAATACAATATACAGATGATGTATGATAGAATTGTACACTTGAAACCTGTATAATTATTAACCTATGTCATGCTGATAAATTCAATAAAATAATAAGTAAAAAGAGTCATAGGCATTGTTTTTTCATTGTTTTGAGACACAAATGCTCTTTATAAAACAAACAAAAGGAAAGCAATGGGAAGCAATGGCTTTGGAAATTGGGTTTATTAAAAATTTGGTTAAAAGATGGTCTATATGAGTCAGAGATTTCTTCCATGAAAACATAAAATTCAAGGGTTGTGTAAATGCTAGATGTTAGGGTAACTTCACAATGAACAAGGACTTAGTAAGAAAGAGAAAAATACAGCACCCTCTGTATTAACTGGTGGTCAGGTCCCACAAGCATCGATACAGATGGATGGTGATAAAAATACGATGGTCTTACAACCCGAGAGTTGTGAGTTGAAGGGATTTTTATTTCAATAACATAAAAGTCACAACGCAATAGCTTTCATTATCCTAAGGCAACTATAAAACACAGATGTGTGACTCAACTTTCATTTCACACTGGTGAAATTTATGGACCAGAGATCTGGAAGCTGACAAGTGCTCCAAGGGCTTTAAGGTCGATTTGGAGTGTCCTGTATCCTTACAGAACCAAAATACCGCTTCCACTGCACAATAAAGTCCTTCCACAGTCAGCAGGACTCATACTTTCCAGTTAATGTTTATTCTTACTATGGTAGATAAAAAAACAGATAAAGAAGTAAATGGACATGAAGATCATAACACAGAAGGTGAAGATGGAAGAAGAAAATTTTTAGGAGGTTTCACACATCTGAAAATGAAAAACTGATGAAAAACATGCAAATGTAATACAAAGATTAGAGTGAATGAACCAAAGAACTGCACCTACAACGAAAGAAGAAAGGACCCAAAAAGAAGTCCACTTTGGGGGATGTGGCCAGAGTAGGTGAAGAAGGGTACTATGTAAGTGTCCTCAGTGTGCAAGAGTCTTTTATATTGTCTTTTAGTTATCAGAACTATTCTCTTAGGGAGATACTTTCCCACTCTAGAGAACAGAAATCCAGGGGCTGACAGATTAAGCAGGAAGGTAGAACAATCACCTCTGCACAGTGACACCACAACAAAGGCCCCCACTCATTGAAGGCGAGGTGCAGGTTTTCAAAAGCTCCCCATGACTAAAGGGTAGTTAGTAGTAGGTGGCCAAACTCCAAATTCAAATAATAAAATAAAAGTAGTGCTTTATTGGTGGCTTGGCCCATTGAGGCTGCTCCAACAAAATACCACTGACTGGGTGGCTTAAACAGTGAACATTTATGTCTCACAGTTTGAGAGACTGGTAAGCCTAAGGTTAAGGTGTTACCGAGATCGGTATCTGGTGAGTTCTAGCTTCCTGGTTCAAATTTCCGTGTCCTAATGTGACAGAAGGGGAGCAGGGAGCTCTCTGGAGTCTCTTTCATAAGGGCACTAAATCCTTTACATGAGGGCTCCACCCTCATGAGCTAATCACCCCCCAAAGCCCCCACCTCCTCATACCATCCCATTGGGAGGTAGATTTCAACATGTGAGTCTGGGGGTGGGGGGACACAAGCATTCAGTCTGTAGTAATGGCTAACTGAAGACATAATACAAACAGAAAATAATCTGAGGGCTTTTCTCATAGACATACTTCTTGAAAAATCCAGAATAAGGAGACAATCACCAGAAGATTTCCAATAAGAAAAATAAGGTGCAATAAAATTTCTGTCAGATTTTCTAACCCTTGGCTATGGCTTTATCAGCTAACGCATTTCAAAAAAGTTTTGGGGTGTTTTTTTTGTTTTGTTTTGTTTAGGACAAAGAATCTCTATTTAGCTTATCACAGCGGAACTGCTAAACTGAAGGAAAACAAATAAAAAAGAGAAAGTATAAAGATTCTACTAGTTTTGAACAAACTATTAAATACTGAGCTAGGTCCTAACTAGATCTTATCTAGGCCATGAGCAGTGTGGTTGAGTGACTGGTAATATGACAGGCCCGTGACATGGACCTGTTAGCACATCCAGAGCTCCGTGTCAAAACCCAAGTCCTCATGACATCCGATTCTCTCCACAAACCACAAGTAGGTACTAAATCCACAACATTTATGTTAATCCAGCAATGAAATGCTACTTTTTTAATCTAAGAGAATTCCTAGCGGTATAGAAAATTATTTTCTTTCCCTGCAGAAAACAGAAATAAACCAGATTGCCTCCAGGTTTGAAATGGTTGGTTTTTAATGATAAACTGTGAACAGATAGCTGCCTAAGAAACACGCTTGCTACATGAAAAACTATTAACATAAAAATGAAATGATCTACAACTGAGTTAAACAAGTTTTAAAGACATGCATAATCATCCCTGTGATATAAAATATGTGCTCAAATGTGGGAAATGACATGAAAAAATTAAAGGGAACATTACTATTTCCTATGTTCAGTTTTGAGCTCAGGCAGGGGCCACAGGCTGGGGAAGGAAAGGGACAGAAGGGGAGCCAGTTACTTGTGGTGGCTTCTCCCCTGGCTACATATTAAATTCACCCAGGATTTTCTTTTTAAAGGACTTTATTTATTTATTTTTAGACAGAGAGGGAGGAAGGGGGAAAGAGAGGGAGAGAAACATCAATGTGCGGTTGCCTCTTGTGCACCCCCTGCCCCCCTACTGGAGACCTGACCTGCAGCCCAGGCCTGTACCCTGACTGGGAATCAAACCAGTGACTCTTCGGTTCGCAGGCCGGCCCTCAACCCACTGAGCCACACCAGCCAGGGCTCACCTGGGATCTTTAAAACCCTGTTATGGCCAGATGCCCTGGAACAATTAAATCAGAATCTCTGGGGTAGGAACGGGAGGGACTAGACACTGGTGTTTTGTTTTTTAGGTCTTCCAAGGGATTCAAATGGTCAGCAATGGTGATAAACCCCTCAGCAGCAGTCAGCTTCCTTCTCCCCCAAGTGACACAAATTTAGGGGTGCATGTGGCTTTATTTAAGCTACTCCCGAATTCCCTCTCTTCCCCTGAAATGGACAATGTTTGTGTCATTCTCCCCACCCCCAATTCTTATGTTGAAACATAACCCCAATATAATGGTATTCGGAGGTGGGGCCTTTGGGAGGTGATTGTGTTGTGGGGGCGGAGCCACAACGAATGCAATCAGTGCCTTCATGAGAAGAGGCCAGAGAGCTAGCTAGCTCTCTTTCTGTCATGTGAGGACATAAGGAGAAGACAGTAGTCAGCCAGCTGGAAGAGGGGCCTCGCCAGACCCGATCATGCTGGCAGCCCAATCTCAGACTCCCAGCCTCCAGAACTGTGAGGAAGAGATTTCTGCTGTTTATAAGCCACATGGTCTATGTGGTCTGTTATAGCAGCTGGAAGAGACTAATACATACTCTGCCATATGACTGGTTCTCATATTCTTGGAGGCAGATGTTTAAATCTGGGACCCAAGAAGAAAGTGGGAACTGTGAGACATTATCTGAGTCACGAGAGAGGAAACTAGAGAATAATTTGGAGGCTAACATGAAACACTCCTGTTAAGGCAAGTGCCACAAAGCACCACAGTGGAACGTGATCACCATCTGCAAGAAAAGGAGACTGCAGCCAGAAAAAAAAAAAATGTGTTTGCAAATTCAAAAATTATCTCTCAAGCCAGTGCTATGTTCTTAACAGTTTTTTCCTTCTAGATTCCCTAATCATCTTTAATTTTCTATTCTTAAATAAGTTTTATTACTATAAAGTATTGCAAACCTCTTTTAAGCAAATGCAGTATACATGAAAACATTTAAGCAATAGTTTTGTGGCCCTGTGAGTGAAGCTTAATGGGGGAAAGATGATATGGGATTCTGCTTCCCAAGCAATACAAGATACCGATACAATAAAATTTAAATAATATACATGAAATGCTCAGCTAGGGTGATCAACCCAGTTTGCCCAGGAGTTTCCCAGTCTTGGTACTGAAAGTTCCGCTTCGCAGGAACTACCTTAGTCTTGGGTAAATTGGGATGGGTAGTCTCCCTACCTACCTACAATGTGCCAGGCCCTGTGCTTAGACTGTCACGTGCAGAAGCCAGTGTAATTGTCACCATTTTGCAGGTGGTAAATCCCCAACTGTTACAGATGGAGACCAAAGGTTAGCGAGATTCAGTGACTTTGTTAAGCAGAGCTAGATAGGAGCCAGAATTTAGAAGACAAAAATCTGAATGCAGAACCCAAACTCTTGACTATATCAGACCAAAGTGATCATGGAAGCAGTGACAAGATTAATCTCCAAATAGCCATGGTGGATTCATGGCTATTTGGAGATTACATGGAAGGGCATCTAAGCTCCTCTAGGAATAGCGAGGCCTGGATCTGAAGCGAGAAGTGTCAGCATCCCACCACTGATTCTTGCTGGTGGGGCAGACGGTGTGAGAGGCAGGGAATGGCAAAGGAAGGGGGTATGAATGCCTGGGGAGATAGGCACTCAAGCTGGTATGCCCACAGAGGTTATTCTATTGGCTTTGTGTGTGTGTGTGTGTGTGGTAATCTTTAAGAGCGCTGACCACACAAGAAATTTGTGTCTATGTGTTGATGAGGTGTGCCAGGGCATCTCTGGAAGAAATTACAGTGAGAATAATTCATTCATTTTTGGAAAAGCAAGCTCAGATCACAGAAAGTAGCATCACTTCTGAAGTAATGGCTTTTAGATTTCGTTTTAGTGTCATTTTAGCATCTAATAAGTCTCCAATGTGTGTTCAATCTTTGTTTCTTTTTCCCATTGTCAATGCTATCCTATTTTACCCAGAGCAATTGTCATTCAGTCACCTTATGCTGCATGAATCATTTCAAGTCTGTGCTCAAATCACATCTCCTGATATGACTTCAACCACTTTCCCACTGAGCAACAAAGACCCTCATGATGATGCCTCCTAACAATTTTCCAAACCACTCTGTGGGACACGGCTGAACATGTTACTCCCCCAGGTCAGCACCAGAACAGTGACAAGCTCTTCTCCCTCAGACATGCTAAGCAGTTAGTTGAAAATACAATTAAATCCAAGAGACTATTTAACCATTTTCTTTCCTAAACTCAAGCAATCATGTTTATAATGTTGCTTTAATCAAATAAAGTTAAATATTTGAAGATTTCTGATTACCGGTTAATTTCTAATTAACTGCAAATGAAAACATACAGATTATGCATTTTTTAGAACTGTGCATACATATATATTACTTTTGAGCATTTATTTATATATTTAGCTTAGTTGTCTCAAGTAAGAACTTCCAAAATACTGTTTAGGGACTCTGGAGTTCCTAAATATTGAAAAAATACACAATTAATTATATTTTAAATTATCACCCAAAAAAGCAGTATGTTCTGATTTCAAAGTTAATTCAGTTGTCAATGTTCTCTGAGAGAATCAAGCTAAAGCATAAGATGACCTGAATATGACTAGAGATTTAAGAATATCTGTTATTTTGCCTTAGAATAATCTAGCAAATTTAAACCTACATTTATATCTAAATCTCAACCTGCATATTTTTTTTTCTCCAATTTGTCTCTAATTTTTAGTTGCTGAAGCCAAACTCCATAACTTGTAACTATAAACTAAGTCACCAATATAAGCAGGATTGTCTCTAGGGGAAAAAGAAATAATTCCTTCCCAAAATTTCAGAGTCTTTAATAATATTCTCATAGCACAGTATCCATTCAGTATATATATCTGCGTCTATACACACACACACCCGCACACTATCCCTCAAAGCAAAACCAAAAAGAAAATAAAGTACAGTATGGACACACATGTAATTTGGGGCAATTCTTCAAGAAGGCAAAAGCAATAAAGAGCTGAAAGACAGCGGGGCGACAGGGGTGCTGTCTCTGCTTAGGTAAGCCGCGTCGCCAGGTCTAGCTTTTGGACATAAATTATGTCATGCCTAAATAGCTCACAGAAAATCCCGATTTTCCTCGGTGAAGAAAACTGTAAATATTGTATAAATCCATCTTACACAGGAAGGCTTTTCATTCAAATACAATGAGAGAAATGCTCATACTGCCAATGCAGAGGGTATTCTGTAAACACTCATTGAATAAACATATACAATGCATTTTAAAGACTCAAAACTGGACTGTCTGTCTTTTTTCCTTATGCTCATCAATTCAAATCAATTCAACTCTTAGGGAATATCACCAACCCCCATGGGGTTCCCAGATACAGGTTTACATTAGACACCCTTAGCGACAAGCCGCCCTAAATATCACATATAGATATATATCAGTATGGATTACATTTCTGAAGGAGAAGGTATTTTTTTCCCAACCAATAGGCGTATATCAAACTCAAAAAAAAAAGAAAGAAAGAAGCTGACTCAATGTACCCCTGACATGATTTGAAGATAGAAAAATGTGGGAAATGAACGTAAAGGACCGTAGGGGTTTCACTGAGCCCAAGCTCCAAGTTCCAGGTAAGTGACTGGGGCTGGAGAAGTAGGCAGGTATGAAGAGTCACGGTCAGGTAGAGGTAGGGAGGTGAGCAACAGGTCACTGTGATCAAAGTCTCACAATTAGAAGGACATTTAGACAGGCCGTAGGTAAGATCCTAGATCCTGAGAGACAGACTGGAAAGTAACAGTTTCAAGTACAGGTGGCTCAGGAATGTGGTGAAAGATAATGATCAAGAGCCAGAATGTCTAAAAACTGTGGCATTGGCAGATGAGCAATATCTTGGGGGGAAGATGGGGCAAGAAGGAGCAGCGAACCTGACCACAAGAGGAGCAGCAGGACAAGAAGCCTGGTCAACAGTAGGTGGTGGACAAACAAAATGCAGAAACTTACTACATCGGCCTGCAGCATCAGCACACAGCAATTTTAAGTCAGGATCCAATCCCCACAACCTACTAGCCTGGAGCTTTGGGCAGAAGGATGTGGGGCACCTGGATGAAATGGGAAGTTGGGGAAAAACAGGGAAATTCGTGTCTACAGAAAAAAATGTTATGACTTTACAGTGCTGTACAGGACAAACGCATACATACACACGCGTATTTAGTCTATTCTCCACCTTGGGCGTCAATTTTGATCCACAAAAAACAGAAAAAAGCCTTACTATTTCCAATTTCATCGCGAATGCTCAACAATAGGAACATCAAGAATACCTATTCTGTCCTCACCACGTATGCTGCTTTACAGTTTACAAAGCTGTTCCAGTGTTTTCTCACATGGTGCAAATGCTTTAGCCACATTTATATCTTCCTGATGATCAAACCTCCCCTTTTCCCCAATCAGCTCAGCTTCACAGGAAATATACTTTTAATGTTTTATTGTTTGCTACTTTAAGTATCAGATGTTTGTCCTTCATACACATATGGAACCCTTTGATTTAATTTTTGAAAATCAATAAAAAACACATGTGCATCTTGGAACAGGTGTTATTGATTAGTGTTTAATCCTTCCCACAATTTCACACTCAGGAAAGGAAACTTAGCATGTTTCTTTCATGCCAAGTCTATTGATGCTAAGAGCATGAGTTTCTCTAAGTACTTCAATTCAATCAGAGTCCTAAACCTTTTCCTTGGGGGAGAAGAAGAACTAACTAAACGTTTCTAAAGTTTGTTTTGAAAACCTTTTGAAATTTGTAACAATTTCTAAAAAGTGTACGATGTGTGCTTTTTAAAAGGCTAGATGGCTAAATATAATCATGTAAATTCTGCTCATTGTATTTTACATTATAAAGGGATCATTAATTTTCCTATAGATTAGTTTTATCACAGAGATTTAGTATTTCAGCCATCAACTCTAAATATTACTAAACTTAAATGAAGACACTAAAACATTACTTTTTTGACAGACATTAGCAGTGGGGAATACAGTGGGGAAATAACATCTGAGATTTTCTATTGAATATATTTTCTTTTTAGAAGACAGGCTAGGAGGGAGCTAGATTTTGGAGGAGGTTTGGGGGTTGCCCATCAGCAATCGGAAAACCGAAATAGTGGCTAAAACAGGAATATTGGTAAGTGTATTTTAAATGCAGACCAAGGGTTCAAATTGAGGAATGTATTTTCTAGTAGATTGTTCTGGTTATCAAATTTTAGAACTATGCTCATGATTAAAAACCAGTAACACTGAACCTGGGCAGAATGTTATCTATAAATCATAAAACATAAATTCTCAATGGGAAAAGAGAATTAACAGAAAAAATAATGAAAATATAGGGCAAAGGATTGTGACTTTATGGATTCTAATCATATTAAAAAGAGATTGTGAAACACTGCCGGTTGGGTGCATTATTAATAATGCCTGAGTTTAATATTTCTCTTCTCAATTTAAAGGCAAATTTAACTTTTAATGAAGACTGTTGTCCTTAGGAACTCAAAGCACTTCCTAGTGGTCTTTGCTGGGTCTAAAAAAGTGATTTGTTCTTGCATTTTTGTCTCCTTTCATTTAGCATTTACTCATTGAGCCTTCCCAGTCCTCTGCTAGGTACTGGAAGAGAAGCCACATGACACATCTATTCTGTCTCCATGGAGGTTCTAAAAATAAACTGGAATACACTGAGATAGAAGCCATAAAAGGTATGGATTTCAGAATGCGGATGCACACTTTTACTCTATTAAGTCCATACTGAGGAAAGATGTCATAACTAAAATACACAAAAAAAACTAACATGAGAAGCATTGTATGAAAACAGAACTGTTAATGTAGGAATGATTTATTGATTTCTTGGTATGAAAAATCATTAGTGGACTCAGACTTTGTAATAAACATAGGTTATAATGTTACATTCTAGTGAAACATTATTACATTACTACTTTTTAAAAAATTATAACAAGAATTATTACAGTTACTCTTAAGTCAAATTAGCTTTAAGCAGACATTAATAAAGATTAATGCCATGTTTTCATGATTTAGTACATATAGAAAAGCTGTTTATACTTCAGATCAAATTTAATTTGAATATGTTTATATATTCAACAATGTTTACTGAGTGTCTACTGTAATACAGGTTCTATTCTAGGTGCCGATTATAGATGAGGGAATAAAAGCAGGCCGAAAGATTCTGTTCCAAGGCGTTTATATTCTGGGGCAGACACAGACACTATACAAATAAGCTACTAAATATATAATGAAATATCAGGTAGGAAAAAGAATTATGAATATATACCTAGAAGTAGGATTTCTGGATCACGCTGTGATTCTATAATTTTCTGAGGAACCTCTACACAGTTTCCCGCAGTTGCTGCACCACTCTACATCCCCACCGACAGTGTGTAAGGGCTCAAACCTCTCCACGTGCTCACCGACACTTTTCTTGTTTGTTTGTTTGTTTGTTTGGGGCTTTGTTAATAATAGCCATCATAACAGATGTGAGGTAATACCTCATTGTGAGTTTGATCTACATTTCCCTGATATCAAGGGGATACCTGAGGCCCCTTGTTTATTGGGGCACTGTTCGCACTAGCTAAAAATGAATACAACCCAAATGACCATCAACAGATGAGTAAAGGAAAAATGGTGTATACATACAATGAAATATTATTCAGCCTTAAGAAAGATGGAAATCCTACATTTCAAAGACATGGGTGAACCTTAAGGACATTATGCTAAGTGAAATAAGCTAGTCACAAAAGGACAAATACTGCATGATTCTACTTATTGTGAGGTATCTAAAATAGTCAAACTCACAGAGCAAAAAAATAAAATAAAATGATGGCTGCCAGGGGCTGAGGTGGGGAATGGGGAATTGTTGCTCCGCAGGTATAAAGTTACAGTTCCACAAGATAATCAAGTTCTAGAAAACCACTCTACAACATACCTTTAGACAACAATATTGTATTGTGCACTTTAAAATATGTTGAGAATAATTCTCATTTTATCATCTTATTTTTACTACAAAGCCCCCCGCCCCACACACACACCTTAACACCTTAACATAGGAAATTCACAAGTGGTGGATATGTTTAGTACCTTGATTGTGATGATGGTATCGTGATGTATGCATATGTCCAAGCTCATCAAAATGTATGCATTAAATATGGGTGATTTTTATATATCAATTATGCCTCAATAAACCTTTAAAAAGTTATTAAAAGAATAAAGCAGGGTAAGGGGATAGTAAGGCATGCGTGTAAATGAATTGAGTGCTTTCTACACAGAGTGACCAAGGAAACTATTTCTGATTACTTGACATTTAATCAAAGGGGGCACAAGCATACAATGGAGTAAAAATAGCCTCTTCAATAAATGGTGTTGGGAGAGCTGGTCTGGTACATGCAAAAAAAAATGAAACTAGAGAAGTGGCAGAATTGGGGACGGATATACCAGAAAAAACTCAAAATGGATAAAGGACTTAAATATAAGTTGTGATACCATAAAAGTCCTAAAAGAAGACATAGGCAGGAAATTTTCAGATATCCCAAGCAGCACATCTCCTAGAGCAAGGGAAATAAAGGGGGAAAAATAAACAAGTGAGACTACATAGAATTAAAAAGCTTCTGCACGGCTAAAGAAACCATCATCAAAACAAAAAGGGAACTGACTGTATGGGAGAACATATCTGCCCATGATACCTCGGACAAGGGTCTAATCTCCAAAATGCATAAAGAACTCATATGACTCAACAGCCGGAAGACAAACAATCCAATTTTAAAAAAGGCAACTTCTCCAAGGAGGACATACAGATGGCCCATAGACATATGAAAAAATGCTCAACATCACTAGCCATTACAGAGATGCAAATTAAAACCACAATGAGATATCAATCACCTCACACCTGTCAGAATGGTTATCATTAATAAATCAACAAAAAACAAGTGCTGGTGAGGATGTGGAGAAAAGGGAACCTTCATGCACTGTTGGTGGGAATGCAGATTGGTGTAGCTGCTGTGGAAAGCAGTTTGGAATTTCCTCAAAAAACGAATAATGGAGCTGCCCTTTGACCCAGTAATTCCACTGCTAGGAATATACCCTAAGGATCCCAAAACGCCAATTCAAAAGAACTTAATGCACCCCCCCCCCCCGTTCATAACAGTGCTATTTACAATAGCCAAGTGTTAGAAACAGCCTAAATGCCCGTCAGAAGATGAATGGATAAAAAAACTGTGGTACTTTTACACAATGGATTACTATGCAGCAGAAAGAAAGACAAAGGAATTCCTACCCTTTGCAACGGCATGGATGGAACTAAGACAAGCTCCGAAGGCAGAGACTCGACTACCTACCAGCCCAGGTAACTGGTCCTCTAAATAGCTTTCAAATCTCCTGCAGGATAAAGCCCAGGGAAAGTTCCCTGAGAGTATGTCCATCTGAACTCTCTCTGAAGAGACTTGGCTTGCACTGGTACACTCTGGTTCCGGCCCTCTTCTTCTTCAACCCATCTCCTGGACACACAGCCCCCGGGCTCCCAACATGCCAAACGCACCAAGTTTCCAATGTGCTGTGTTCTCTCATATGCTACACGCCTGCCCCAAACACTCCTGTCCCATTTCTCTGCCTGTCCAATTCTAAGCCTAGGCATTACTCCATCACACTGCCTTCCTCAACACCATCGCTTTACGTGTGTGGTTCACCCACCAGAATATGCGTTCTTTGAAGACAATAACTGCATCTTTTATTTTTGCGTTTCCCAACATTTCACACATATTGGAGATACTAGATAAATATCTGGTGAATGAATAGATGGAGTTATGGGCACCTGAATACACCAGGAAAATTGGCTCCTTAATTGATGCCCTGCCCTCTTGGTATGCCTGCTGACAATGTACTGAGAGTTCCAGAATGGACGACAGCATCTCTTGCAACCTAACCTCTTTGAAGAACACGTTCTATGGTACGGAGGGCTATCAGCACAACCCCACTAGGGTTGTCACAGGATCCAGAGCCTGTTTCCCATCAGTTAAGGCAGATTCCCAAGGAGATTCTTTCACAGCAAAATGGAAAAATTCACAAGGTCAAAACACTGAAGATGTCTATGTGAAAAGTGTCTCTGCTTTTCCTTTGCTATCGTAACACTTGTACGCTCCAGAGGAAGACAGGACACATAAAATACCTAAAGCAAAACTGAACATAATTTCAAAATGCAAAAGGTAAACAAAGCATGAGGTTGCAAACATAAAAACACCGGCCATACAGAGCACTGTACATTAAGGAAACCCGAGGAAATACAAAGTGGTACCAGAAGGCAAATACATGCTGCAGGCAAGCGAACCGAAGACAAACATGAAGATCAAAGAAAACCTTGCAGTGAAATGAGCAGAAACCATCAGGATTATTACCACTTTAGGACCTGTGTCAAATGAAAATAAGTTAACCTAATCTAATACCAAAAGGCAATAAAGATGATTTCCAATAATGCTATTCAAGAATCAACCCCAAATTTGATGAAGTTTAAATAAAAGCCTCCTTTATTGCATCAAAGTAATACAATAGAGATGCAAAATGAAAACCCTTTGGTAACTTAATATCTTGGAAAGTAGATTGAAACATAAAGAAAGCCCAAAATAATCACATAAGAAAATGAAAATATTCAGCAATCAAAGCAAGATGGGGAAATATCACGAGAAACACGTAACTAAAACAATGATTGAAATGTAAAGGAGAAGGCTTCTATGTTAATGCTCATGAAAACCAAATGGGAATGATGAAAACATAAGACTTTTGCCTCAAGAAAAGGAGCTGATCGTTTAACCTTTTGTGCTAACAATCAGAATATTCTCTAACTCAGAAGAAGGACCCTAAAACTCTGACTCCCATAACTGCTCAGCCATTTAATCCACAAAGTAAAACAGACCGCCCTCAGGACATAAACACGTTTTCATACATAGAAGGTACAGAAAGAAAATAAAAGTTCATTTACATTTATGGCACTTAGCCTAGGAAATACAAAATTTCTTAGAAAGCTTCTTGTTCTACATCCTTCCTGGTACAGATGTCAAATCTTAGCCTAATACGGTTAGATGACCTCCCGTGAACACAGATCAAGTGGTGAGAGAGCGAGGGCGAAGTTCAATGCCTCGCCCTCCTGCACAGCGTGGCGTCCCCTGCAGTGGAGCACGGCCACGTACCCCACCCGACAGCAGGGAGAGAGCCTAGTTATT
The DNA here is from genome assembly GCA_004026545.1 of Mormoops blainvillei. Lineage (NCBI taxonomy): Eukaryota > Metazoa > Chordata > Mammalia > Chiroptera > Mormoopidae > Mormoops > Mormoops blainvillei. The sequence goes on from PVJD01009473.1 coordinate 42,739, forward strand.
AAAGGACGTCGCTCGGGGACATAACACATTATAGCATAAAAAAAGTCCTAATCTAAATTTAAAGAAACCAAGAAAATCTGGATGAAAAAGTGGCATTTCTAAACACTACAAACATTTTCTTTTTCTTCATCTTACCACTAACATGTGCTTTTCTAAAATTCTTTGCAGTTTCTAGAATAGTATTTAAACAAATGCATATGATTGACTGTTAGTACTACAGACACTAAAGGTTTTCATCAAACAGCTGTCATGACCATCAACATTTCGTACTTCTACAGAGTCAGTCAGCACCTCCTCACCAGGGCCCAGCACAGTGTACACATTTCAAAGGAGGCCCTCAGTTTCAAAGCAACCGAAAAGTCATAGATGCTGCTCTCTTCCTTCCCCACCAGGAAAAAAAACATTGGAAATGTTTCTACTTTAGGTTTTTCAGCTACGCTTTAATGTTATTGAAACATATCAAAACATCATCAAAACAAAAACGGATTTTCTGGAAAGCCTTACACAATAGGACTTTACTTAGAAAAACATCACGCTTAGATTTATAGATGTAGTTTTAGTATATAAAGCATCAGTCTACTGTACACCTAAAACTAATACAATATTATATGTTAATTATATCTCCATTTTAAAAGTGAGCAGAAAATAATTTAATTTGGCCATTTCATTCATCGACCAAATATTTGCTGAGTGCTTATTCTAAGAGCTGGAAACAGATTAGTGAACAAATCAGCCAACATCCCTGCTCCTGTGGGGCTTCATTCTAGCAAGAAAGAGGTAGGTGGTGTCCAGGGCTAATGCAAAAAAAAAAAAAAAACGCAAGGTAAAGGGACAGATAAGACAGAAAAGGGTGCTATCTTGTCTATGGTAGTTAGAGAAGGTCTCTCTGATAAAGTGACATCTGAGCAGCAATGTGAAAAAACGGGTGAAGCAAGCCAGTATCGGGGGTGGAGGGTAGTATTCCAGGCAGAGGAACAGTAATAGCAAAGGCCCAGGGTGGGAGTTTTCTCGGGAGGTCTGAGTAAAGCAGGGAGACCAGGGTGCTGGGAATGAACGAGTACACAGGATGGCAGGAAATGAATTCAGGGTGGCAGTTGGGGCCCACATGGGATAAGACTTTGTTGGTGATGGTGAGGATTTAGGTTATATTCAGAATGAAATGTAAGCAGAAGAGTGACATGATCCAATTTATGTTTCAAAAAGATCCTTCTGATTTTAATTTTTTGAGGAATCTCCATACTGGTCTCCACAGCAGCTGCCCCAGTCCGCATTCCCACCAACAGTGCGTGAGGGTTCCCTTTTCTCTGCATTTCACCAGCACTTACTCTTTATTGTCTTTTTCATAATAGCTGACCTTTCAGGTGTGAGGTCATACCGCATTGTGGTTTTGACTTGCATTTCCCCTATCATTAGTGACGCTGAGCATCTTTCCATTTGCCTACTGGTCATCTGTGTGTCCTCCCCGGAAAAATGTTTATTCAGCTCCTCCCTTCATTTTATAATCAGATTGTTTGTTTTTAGATATGAAGCTGTACAAGTTCTTCATGTATTGTATATACTAACCCCCTTATCGAATGGGACATTTGCAAATATTTTCTGCTATGTAATGCGTTGACTTTTTGTTTGTTGATGGTTTCCTTCAGTGTGCAAAAAGCTTTTTAATTTGATGTTGTCCCATTTGTTATTTTTGCTTTGGTTGCCCCTGCTTGGGGAGACATATCGAAAAAGGTATTGCTAAGACCAATGTCAAAGAGTTTGCTGCCTATGTTTTCTTCTAGGAGTTTACATTTAAGTCTTTAATCCATTTTGAGTTAATTTCTGAGTATGGTGTAAGAGGCACACATTTCTAGTTACAAAATCAAGAAGTCACAGGGATGTAAAGCACGCATGGAGGACTTATTAAGTTAAATTAAATTAAATTAAATTAAATTAAATATAAAGATCCTTCTGGCTGCCAGGTAGAGAAAAGACTGAGGCAGAGGGTGGACGGAATGGGGCGGCAAGGGCAGAAGCCGCGAAAGCAGTCAGGAGGCGGCTGTGGTGATGCGAGGGGGCGGGCAGCGGCTCCCGGTGAGGCAGAGCTGGGCACAAGAAGTCAGGCTCTGGATATATGTTCCTGGTGCAGTTGACAAGATTTGCGAACTGGCTGGATGTGGGATGTGCATGAAAAACAAGAGTGGAGGGTCACTCTAAAGAGTCTGACTTCAGACCCTGGGAAGCTGAAGTTTCCACTGAACCTGAAAAAGTAGCAGGGCTGTATGGGTGAAGGTGGAGAAAGGTGAGGAGTGGGCAGATGGTTTGGGGCACATTAGGTTTGATATGTCACTAATAATTGGATGTTGACATAAGGTGCCAATTGGTAGAATGTGCTTTGCTTCCATTAAAATAAATGTAAATTAGGAGCGTATCGCCATGTATCCTAAAATCTTTTCAAATTAACAATTATCCTGTGGGTATACCATCACTTGTGTTTATAATAAAATGTATTGACGCATCCTTATTTTTGCTTCATAACTCATACCTCGATTCCCAAAAGAGGGAATGTTGCTGAAGACAGAGCATCTTGGCCTCATGACAAGAAGACTAAAGGTAACAACCTTCTAAATGCATCCAGAGAGTCAGCTTTTCTTACAAGGCATTATTTGAGCTCCCGCAACCTCCCCTGCCTGCCAAAACCTCCCCTCTGGCGCCTCCCATAAAGTCTGAAACACCTCCATTTGAAACGATGTAATTATTTCTTCTTAATTGTATGTTACTTTTACTCCGATTATAGTATAAATGCAAAAATATTTATGTATACCTTCCTTCAATGCAGACATTTTCTCTTTCAGTTTGTCAAAGTACAGGGTCCCCTTGCTAGAAATAATTAGGAAAAAGGAGTAGTGGCTTGAGAAAAGAGAGAGAAGATAAACCAACAACAGTGGGTTTTTATCACACAACCTTGGAAGAGAGAAGAGAATCAGAGACAAGTGAACCTGGACTTGAATCTGCTGGTTCAGAGGGAGTTTGGATATCTGCAGGAGGGATCTCTGAATTCTCCTCTACGGAGATTCACGCAAGATCCTGCCATCAACATGGATGATGACGTCCATGTTTATCTCCAGGGTAGGCTTCTCCTCTGAACTCTGCCTCTCTGATGCCCCCATTTGAATGACACACCATTTCCGTGCTCTGTTGTAGAAGGTTTCTCCCGAAGCTCCCTTGGCCTAACTAACTTCCATTCAGCACTCATGTCTCAGCTCAAATCTTCTTCCTTGAGGAGGGCTTCCCTGCCTTCAGGACCAGATGGAATTCCCCTGTAACACATCTTGTGGTCCCCCTGCCCTCCTCTCATACCGCTTACTCTCTTCATAATTATACAGTATGTGGGTAAGTATCTGCTTAATGTTAGGGGCCTCCACTGGGTCCTAAGCCCCTCAGAGCATATGCATGTCTCTTTCACTCTGTGCTGTATGTGTTGCCAGATCCAAGCTCTTGGCTGGTATACAAAAAGCACTCGATACACGATTGATGAATAAATGAGTGGATGCTGTATTGGTGCATACAAATAAGAGTGAAAGGGTCACTGCTGAAGCAAACACTCTATGGCACATTTTATTTGGGAGAGACATCAACTCCAGTATGCTGAACTGAAATAAAGATAAATAAGGTTGATGGAAATGTGTTTTCCTACTGCCTTTGGGTTTTATTTATCTCATCAAGCATCGGCATTACTGTGCTCCTCCATGAGCACAGTAGCCCCAAGACCCCTCCCCCTCAAAATAGAAACAACTCAAGAAGTTACTGAACCAATTGTTAGAGAACCAGGCACAGAAAGGGGATGTCCCTCATGTCTCCCTTACCTACAGGAGAGCAAAACTATTTTTTCAATACTGTATCAGAATTACAGAGAAAGGATATCTTTAAAAGCTTTCTACCGAGGTGAAACCTAACCGGTCCAACGCATAGCAGCAGGAGAAAAGTGGCTGCTAGCGCCGGCTGACCGGCAGCGGTCAAAGCTGGGAAAAGCGCACAAACTTCCGGCGACGCGATGAACAAGGTCTGAAGATCTAGTGTGTAACACGGTGACCACGGTCGGCAACACTGTATCATGTCGTTGAAATTTGTCGAGAGTAGAAAGTAAATGCTCTCACCAAAATAAAAATAAAAAACAAATAGATCTTTAATAACGACTTTATCAGAAGTAATAGTTTACCATCCAAAACAATTTCAACTAAAAGTGTTGATCTAATCCACCAGCTTGGATGCAGAAAACAGGAGAAGGTAAAGGAAAAGTGTGGATATATAAAATATAGGGAACTTTTTAATAATCAACAGTATTTTCCATTTAAAACCAAAAGCTTCTTATCCCAAGTATCATACTCAACTTCTTTTTGGCAAGATCTAACTCTGACTGCAAATGTATATAAATATTCAAACACACACATTTCATAGCAACCGCTTAGCCACTCAAATGTAATAACTATAAGAATGGTTTTTCTTAATGGAAATCAGATACAAACTCTGCAGAACTCAAGTTTCCATTCTGGCTGTGTATATCCATTACGCACGACGCCTGTGAAACAGACTCAAGAGGCAGATCGCAAAACCCTTTTGTTACTAAAGATACATTTGCTGTGACAATAGTGAAGTAGGATGGGAAAAACAAACATGCAAACATGCAAATTAGTAGTTTAAAAAAAGGACTCAAAACAAAAATCTTTCAAATACTCCCAGGCTAAATGCTTACACAAAGGTAAAGAATTTGTTAAAAACACACTTGTGACACAGTCTTAAAAATGAATTAATTTTCTTTGAGAATGATTAATGCTTGATACCTCCTTCATCAGACGGTCTTGTTACCTCACTGCAGCAGGAAAAGCTAGGGTAAACCTCGGATATTTCTGACTTGTCATCTCCGAGAACCGTACCAAAGGTACTGCTCGAGTGAGACTGAGACCGCTGTCTCCTATAGTGACTGGCCTTTTCTATATTGGAGGGAAAATATTCATGCTTGTGATCAAGTGAATAGAAAAACATAGGAAACAAAAAACTATTAAAAGTTTAACAAGAAGGGGAAACAATCCCTTACTAAATAATCCAAAAGCTCAGTATTATAAATTCTAATCACCTACTCCCCAACTTCAGCATAAATTGTATCAACTATATAAATGACTTAATGATCATTACGCTCATTTTTAATCTAGATTATAAAAGAGATATGGGGGACATAAAATTGAGAAGAATTAAGAAAACATTAGCAAACTAATAAATTTCTATCAAATGTAATGACTGGTTACAAATAATTGCTTTCAAGTGTCACCAGCATGCGGTATTTGTTGCCTTTTCTTTATTTTTAGAAGTTTAAATGACTGTTTGGCTGACTGTGTGGACCAAATTGACTATTAAAAATTAGAATCCCCATTTTGCTTCGGGCTTTCAATTTTATTAATGTCAACAATAAAATTTAAAGTAGAAATCAGAGGGCAGGACAAGAACTAAATGACATGATGTCTATTTTTATTGTTTAAAATGACTGCATAACTGTCAAAGCTTTGGTTTGCTAAAAACAGTATGAAAGTCTGAAATATTAAACCATGCTACCATTATATCCAAGTATCCAAGCCATTCAGTTTTTGCTTTTAATTATAAATATGCAGTCTAAGTTAAAAGTCAAACTTCCTATGAAAACTATAAATTTTACGTTATATTGGAAACTCGGAAGTAAATGTTAGGGAGACCTGAGAGTTTATTTTAAGACATTTATGATGCTATACAGATAACTTCCCAATGGTTTTTATGTATAATTCTTTAACTCTAACTTTAAAAAGGTTGTAACAGTGTTTTTCATGAAAACAAATCTTTTTCATGTCTTGGCAGTTTAGTGAAGTCCAAATAACTGAAATAACTGCATTTGAAAGCAAACATAACTAAGTTTTAAATGCCCATTTAAAGGAATCTAGAACAAACTAATTTCACTATACTAAAAAGCCCTTTTCAAGTTTTGTTTTCATAAATAATTAATGATATTTTAAAGCAGCCCAGCACTTTTTTGGTTTTTCAAATCCTCAACTTTAAAATTTACATTACACGGTTGGCACAATGAACCCCTATGGTTCAGAGTAGCTGCACTTTTAGGACAAAACCACATAAATGAGGAGGAACCCAAAATGCAAGCAGTACCAGAGAGCATATGTAGACTTCTAGACTGAATATTGTCTTCTAGGGGGTCAATGTCGAAGATAGAGCCAGGATCTGTGCGCCAAACTTTGAGGTCTTTTGCCGAAAGGAAAAAATGAACACGTCAAGAGTGAATAAAAAAGTCAGCACCAAAGAAAGTCATGAGAATGGCTTCAAAGTGACATATGTAAAGAGCAAACATGTAACAAGCAAACACACTGCAATGCAGATGTCAAAGAAAACAGAGAAAATTTGTGTTCATCAGGATTTGTTAAGAAAACTTTATGATCACATTTAAGTTGCCCTGTTTAGTCTTCACTGACCTTCCCTGTGAGTCACCACCCAGCACACGAGCATACCAGGCCGCTCTGCGCAGCCTCCCCCCATCCCTGACCCCGGTCACTCGTGTTCTCCACACACTGAAACGGGTACGATATTTGCTGAAAACTCCTGATTAAGGACCTCGGAGTAATTCATGGGAAGTGATTGAGAGATTTTTTTTTTTTTGAGAAAACAAAACAAAAAATTCTCTCCCTATAACAGAAATAAATTTTTAAAATGTAGGCAACTAGCAGCCAGTTTTCATTCTGAGCCAGTGAGCATGAGCTAATCCACGTAGACACATTTATCCGAAAAATGCAATAAAGCAAGGCACTGAGCAAAGGCCAATGAGGGACAGAAGAGATGAACAAGGAAAAACTTCCTGCTCTCAGTGGACCACAGGTCAGTTCACGGCTGTGGTCAATAATCACACTGTGCAAGCCAGCTGATTCTCCTATTTTAGTTGGAGGCAAAATCTCAATCTAATGGCTTCCGGGTTTATCAGTCTCTCTACCGAATGGCTATCAGGTCCTAAAATGATCTGTACAGTGCTGTACCAACAACAGGAAAATAACAACCTAGTTAAAGGTGTGTGGCAGAAATGGAGCTTTAGTAAAAACAATCGATTAGGAGCCTGGAAGTGGAGATCTCTTTGTTTGTCTTTAATTAATACTATGTAGTGCTTAGCAGGCACTATTCTCAGTTATAATATAACTCATTTTAACTTCAAAATACATTAAAGTAGGTACTATTACTATTCCCATCGTTTTAATCCTCACCTGAGGACATGCTTACTGATTTTACAGAGAGGGAAAGGGAGGGAGACGGAGAGGGAGAGAAGCATGGGTGTGAGAGAGACACACTGATTGGTTGCCTCTTGTGTGTGCCTTGACAGGGGACCACACCTGCAACCCAGGATGTGCCCTGGCCAGGAATCAGACCCGCGGCCCGTTGGTTTCTGGGATGAGGTTCCAACCAACTGAGCCACGCTAGCCAGGGCGCTGTTCCCATTTCATAGATGAGGGAACTGCGGCAAACAGAGGCTGAGCTTTCTTAGCCAAAGTTATACAACTAGTAAGTAGCAGAGCCTCCAAAAAAAAAAATAGAAGCTGCACAAATTGCCTTAGTCTGAATTATTCAGAAAATGTCTAAAATCTGTGTTTCCATGCCTGGCTCAGAAGTTCGATGTTTCTTGAATGTCATATATTTTATAGTTTCATAGGCAAGTCCTCCATGGAAAACAGTTTCCCCCAATTAGAAAAAATAAACTGACTTCTGGATTGCCCAGGAAGTTAATAATTTAGAGTTATATATCTTATATTTTTAAAAATTAATAACTTCTCTCTCAAAGGTAGTGAGTACTGAATTCTGAGAGCTCAGAGTCTAGACAATCTCATGGTTTCTAGCAAGGGCCTCTCATTCATTCCTGGCTCCTGGTCTAGGGTGGGGTCCTGGTGGACGCTGAACAGACTTCACCATTTCCACCCTCATGGGATTCGGACCCTCTGCACTGTCTCTGATGAGATGTTAATACAAAGCAAGGAAACTCTCTAATCTCTAATTCTGTGATCCTTTTCATGAAAACATCACAGCTTATCACAACTTGGGAAGATCAACAAAGCTATAAACTACCTATACAGATGTGTTTGGGATTCCTCTCTGGAAAATAATGTCAGAGTCACCTACCCATGCAGTGCACTTACTTCGGTACCCGGTCTTTATACTAAGACACAAGTCCGTTAAATACACACTTCCCTCACCTGTATCCTCTCTAAACGGCCTTTCATGAGATCCAAAAAACAAGCTTTTACTTCTGAAGGTTAAGTTAGCCTAACACTGAGATTACTAAGAGGCATACTTGCATGGTTGCCAAAAATATTATTTGAGCAATATAATTGGATTGGCTAAAATCATTTAGAGGCTATCTGCTCTGAAGAAGACAATAGCCATTTGGAAGTAAGGGCTGTTGATATATATTGAAAAATTAATAACTTTCCTGTTTAGTCCCATCTTAGACTTCGTGTAATTCTTGCTATCTCGGCCACCTTTAAACACCGTGTCCCTAAGACTCCCCCTGGCTGACTAGAAGGAATGGCAGGAAAACAAGGTTCTTTCCTCTCTGATTCATGGGACCTCAGACAGTTCTGGATTATCCCAGGTCAGAGGTAACATTAAAAATTATATAAGCTATTCATATTATGGAATACCATCAGAATCTCTCTGGGGTGTCTATTTGTAGTAAAAGGACCTAAACGAGATTATTTCTGTTATTTCTGTCACCCATGCAGATGATGTCTCCAATACAATATATGGGTCAAAAACATAAAGTAAAAACGAAACAATTGTTCAATCCATGTTATCACCCATGCCTAATATTTGAGCAGCTTCTTTGTGTAACGAGTAGAAACATTCTTATGACCAGAAAGTTAATAAAGAGAGAGACCTCTGGTTACTGAAGGGACTGAAACTTTACCTGGCAGATGCCACGAACCCCATCTGACAGGATGCAACAATAACTCTGATCCATTTTCAGTTGGGCACCACAGCAAACCGTGGAAGTGGAGTCTGATGAAGAAGGAGGCTAATTCTAAAGCTTGGGCAAGCACGACCTTTTTGACCATGCAGACCCACCGGGAAGGACCGTCAGCTTACCCACAATGATCCCAGGTCTCCTGTCCATCTCCACGATGTGAGGATGGACACCTTTATAAGCGGCGTCGCTGATCACCTGGGTGTTCTTCCTCACTCGCTCTGTCACAGGGTCATCCACAACAGGGGTAAAGCCCCTCCCCTTTGTCTTTTCAAAATCTTCATGATATTTTACCTGAAACAAAGGGAAAACAAAATTAACTCAAACGGAAATTCGGATTATTACACAGTTCACAAAATTTTGATGTAACGACTGCTGTTACTGCATCCCCTGTATCTAGACGATTTTCTGCATACACATATCATTTCCATTCCAAAGCTAATGTCTGAAATTTTGGCTTCCTAGCACCAGGAATCAAGTGATGGTGTATTCATACCACTTTGCATTATTGTGGTTAGCAGTTCTTTTAAATTATATAGAAGCCTGTATATCAGTAAGAATTTTTAGAAAAAAAATATAAATATATATAATAAATATATATATATAAAACCTAGTTCCTCTCTAAAATGTACTAACTTAAGTAAACATTAATTTCCTATTTCTTAATCTTTAATACACAATAAAATGATAAGCCATTTCCACATACCTATTCAAGAAAACAGTATTTAAAATTAGATTAAGAGAGTTACAAATAATGACACAGACATTTTTGTATGTGATTACAAAAATGTATATGTATTTCAAAGCATATACACTTCAGGTTCTGAAACTGGATTAGAGTGATGATGGCTGTTCCACTCTAAATTATACAAACCATTGAAGTGTATACTTTAAATGGGTGAATTTTATGGTATATAAATTATATCTTATGAAACTGTTTTAAAATACATACATATTTTTAATCTTCTTCACAACATGCAAACACACAAAACTCACTCTTAAAATTAATTGGAAATAAGTCCAGCCAAATATCTTTCATAAAATGCAGTTATAGTAGTCATGTTAGAAATAAACACACGCCCAAAAAAATCACTGAGGAAAATTATTTTATTAGACAATATTTCCATTACATTTCAGTGTCATTCAAATGTCTCCCCGAAAGGACAGGCCCACCCACATTTCCATGCTTTGCTAGTTATCCAGATTAATGGTGAACTGTCGCCATCAACACACTCGGTGGTGTCATTCCTTAGTACATTTTAATTGTGAGAAGAAGGATCTGGTTGTACCCTACCATTGAAATATGATTTTGTGCTTCTTTGACATGCCTTAGACCAGGTGTATCTAAAATCACACTTGGTCTACCTTTCATCTGCTTATGGTCCTGGGTATATTTTACCTGCAAAGTAAATAGCAGAACACACTTAATAAGACAATTATAATTTTTAAAACTTCATAACTTTTTCAAGTTTTCCAAATAAGTAAAATATATACGACATATTCTAAATTATTCCCCCAGGTAACTTGTTCAGTGTATTACATTTTATTTTAGAATAACAATCTAAAATTTTACTCTCAAAGGTCTCCTTTAAACGCTATAGCAAAAATGACCTAACTCACTCTATCACCTGAAAACAAATGCGTAAATGAACAATATCCCCTAACCGTGCAGTCAGGAAAAGTGGTTATCACACTTAAATTGAACAGGGAAAACCAAAACTTAATAGAACCTAAATTTACTTTCCTATTTCTGTATTTCCCCATTTTCACCATAACACTGTTGAAGAATACATACCAAACTTCCCTCCATATTGTTTTATTTCTCCCTCCATAGAGGGTAAGAAACAATGAGAAACAAATCTAGTTTCCTTCTAAGCAGCCATAACTTAAAGGTCATTTGTGTTGAATTCAGTCAGCATCCCTGGACAGAAATGACACTGGAAAGGTATAAAGTCTAAAACCTGAATGCTGATGCCCAGGCCCGGAGCCCCTCTTGAGAGCTGACCACTGGAACACTGCTGTTTGTGAAGCTGACCGTGCATGGTTATTATTGCAGGCCTGAGGGCATGTGTGCGATCCTGTACAAAGGCCCTGGCATTCAGTAAGAGAGAGAACACTGTACAAATATGTACCATGGGACCTTAATGAAAAACTAATTTCTATATTTAATGTATACAAAATTTTTTCCCTGTAAGTCCTTACTTTGGAGTAATGACTCATTTTTTATTTTGTTCTGCAAAGAGCTTTTAACAATCTACATTCAATGGAATACATCTGTAAAATGATAATTTTTTAACTTATACATCAAAGACTTTACCACTTTCAAAGACACTGGCTAAAATACATGAATCATTGTTTAAATGAACATAATATAGTTTAAAACAAAACATTAAATGTAACTGTTGGTCACATCTGGAAATACCAATAGAGGGTTGCAAGAAAATGTAAATTTAAACATTGGCAGCTTTTGGAAATCATCTAAAATAACACATGTACTTATTGCATATATCCCAAATGTTTCTTTAAAATATACCTTGTTTTCGCAAGAAAAAAGAAACAGGACTGCATGTAAATAATAAACAACACATTCTTTGTGATAGTCCAAAATGAATAAAACCACTTGCCGAACTAATATTCTCTTGATTCTTCTTTACTCTTTCCATTTCAGGAGTTACACTCAGAGCTGTAGCTTTTCCCAGCTGACCTTTATAATAAACCTATCATTTCAGAGAACAAAAAAAAAAAAAAAACAAAAAAAACAGTGTACTGTAAATCAATTCAACCCAATGAAAGTCTCACAGTATTTATTTTAAAGAACTAGCCAAGAAAACTATGAAAAGAAGAGGATGCTCTCAGAGGTCTAGTCATATTGAAAATACTTGCATCTTAAATCAGTCTATTTTAATTCATTTCATAGCAGTGAATCCCTGTGAATGTACTCAAATATATGGGCATACCATCCGTAAAGCTATAACAAGCATTTCACCACAAAGGAATATGATACATGCCTGCATGGATATTACTTAAAGGTGCTCCTACCCATGTAGAACGGTACTACACTGTTGTGGTTTCTTAGTCATTAACTGTGGCTGAACTCTTGAATAGTTATCTTTAAAAAGGTGACATAGTCATGCACAAAAAGCCTGGCCTGCTTCCCACTAATCTGTGCCTCCTTCTCAATGACCATGCTCCTCTTTGAGAGTAATGGAATCACGTCAAGTGTGACTTTAAATATATTAGGAAAAGATGAGCATCTACTTCTCCAAAATATAGTTGTTAGGAAAAATACCAAACAATAAACTGCCTTTGCTTTATAATCTGGTCAAATAACTTGAAACGTTTCAAGAATATGAGGTTTCTTTGAACCTAATAGATTTCCAAATTTCCTCCTTCAAAGAACCCTATCTATATGTTAATGACTTCAAAAAAGGATTCTCTCCGTGAACTGCGGCCACGGATTGCATAAACAGAAGGGAATTACAGCAGGCTGGGGGCGAGTGTCTGAGGAAAAACTGACAGCCCGGACGACGGCCCCTAAAATGGGCCTGTCTCATGTCATCTATTTAGCTATGCACACTTTATAATTTCTCCTCAGACGTCGTCCAAAAATAAAGTTAATAGCTGGAAGTGGGCTGGGAAAGAACATGCGCAGGAAGGAAAGGGAGGGGGAGCTGCTCTGTGGGGCCCTGGTGCCCGGGGCCGCGCTGGGCCCCTCCGAGGGCCGCAGCAGCCACACGCAGGAAGCCTAGATAAGACACGCACACAATAACCTGCAGACCAAAATCATCCAGGCAGGTCCCGGGAATTCGGGGGGATGGCCGGGGTGGGGGGGCGGGGGGCAATGCCTGGCTTTACCCCTAAGACCTAAGACCCTGAAAGCTTTCCAATAAACTGATAGTCAGTTGGGAGCAGAAATCAGCATCAACTCCGGGTCATGAACATCTGCAAACATAATCCATTCACTGGCATGTCAACAATACGTTTGCTCTCATAAGAGGGAAGGCGCTAAGACCACACATTGCTGATGTTCCTCTGGTTTTCTTTAACCCTCTTCAGCTCGGGTGGATCAGGAATGGTGGTGGCCTGTTTAATCTCTCCTTTGTATTTCACCTGTGGAAGATAAATCGGAACTTCAATAGATAGCACCATGGTCTCCACCCAAGAAATGCAGAGGGTAAGCCTTAAACTAACCTAATCTTTTCACACACTCCCCCCACCCCCCCATCCCCACCCCGCAGTATCTATGCACTAATCTTCCTGTTCACATCTACTACTGAATTCTGGCTTGTCTGACCTAGCAAGCACAGGTGTGGCTGTGCTTCTTGCAAATGAGTTTCTAGTAAGGACTCTGCTGTTCCATAGCAAGATAACTGCATAAATTCCAGGGCTAAAAGCGATGGAAGTATAAGGGGGAAATGTCAGAATGGAGTCACTACAAGAGAACAAGAGTGAGGTCACCAGGGCAACCTGGGAAGGCCCCGGACTCTCTTTCTGACCCTCGGGCTTCAACCTGCCAAAAAAAAACTAAAAAGGAGAAGATACAGAGGGGTGGACAACAAAAAAGAAAGTGAAGGGGATTAAGAAGTACAACTGTCAGTTACGAAATAGTCGTGGGAGTGTGAAGTACAGCGCAGTGAGCATAGTCAGTCAATAATGTTGTAATCACTGTGGATGGTGACAGATGGTTACTGACTTTTCATAGTGATCACTTCGTAAGGTACAATATATAAACGTCAAATCACTATACTGTATGCCGGGAACCAATATAATACTGCCTGTCAACTGTGATTTTCAAATAAATAAATAAATTGTTTTAAAAAGTTCTCAGGAACTAGTAAGTCTGTCTCATTCTCCAAGAGTCAGTCAAAGCCCACTCACTCTTACAGGTACAGGTTGATAATTCTAATAGCAGAAATCCCAGTTACACTTTTACACATGATGTTTCCTTATCTGACATTCTGTTTCCCTCATTATTATTATTATTTTTTAATTTTTGGAGATTGTGTTTATTTGGGCTTCTCGCAGTGATCAGAGCCATGCTGTCTTCAGAACAATCACAGGACAGGAAATGCATCACCCGGACAGCCCAGAAAAGCCTGACGCACTCAATCTTATTGCTTAAAACACACATATTCACAATTACTGATGAATGGCGATGTGCCTCACATAGGAATGTGTTAGTTAGCATTTGCAAATCATTGACTGAAGCACAAATCCTCCACCAACGGCTTTCTTCTCAATTCACCTAGAAAACCAGGCTCAATCAAATCTCCCCGGCCCCCTAACTAGTCCTTCAACAGCCCATTTCCATCTGTCTCTGCCCTCAGGGTAGCCTCCTGGGGAAGGGGCCCCCCTGTGACTGCTGGAGGCAAGCCCAGCTTCCTGGTTCCACTATCCCCTTCTCCTGCCTTTAGGGAAGGACGCTGCAATGAACCTTAACACGCAGGCCAGTTCCCCACTCTGACTGGGGAAGGAAACTTGAGAGGGCCAGAGTTCATCCACTTGATCAGTGAACTGAAGGGGGATTCATTTTGTTGAACTTGATCTCCTTGGAGACCCTTCAGTGAGCTGTTGGGGATTTTTTTCAGCGGTAGAAGGAAAGGCACCTGAGTGCTGCTGACACACGCACACCCACTCTCACCCACTCTCACCACGCCCCAGCTTGCTTGCATGCACTGGGCCTCGGCCGGGGGAGGCAAGCCCTGCACTGTCTGCCAAACCCTCCTGGAAATTGAGAGCAGGGCTGACGTCTGGGCCACAGGGAGTCCAAATTTGTCCTTGAAGATCCACTTAAGCTTCTGCCTGAAGTTCCACCGTCACTTTCTGTTCTGAGTGCTTATGGACAAGCCCAGAGGGCTGCCACCAAGGGCCAAGAGCAGCAGACGGGTTCCGGGGATGTACATTTACGTTTACATTCCATTTACAGCAATGGAACACAGAGAGTCCACGGAGCCATGTGCAAATTGCAGCGGTGGGTAGAGTAAAGCCTCTACTTCGAGGACAGTATCTCTGGCAAATACGCCCAGGTAGTCGGCCATTTGCTCAGTAAACAGTAAGTGCATGAAATAAATCACCTTGAGAGGGCTATATTTGCTCCGCATGCGTGGTTAATGAGCAGGTGGCTGCCATTCACAGTGCGTTCACGGGAAAAGAAAACAGGGCCGGGGCCCCTCAGCACTAAACAGACACACGCAGGTGATCCAAAAAGTCCTTGCATGTGGACTTCGCTTCGCTCAACGTGGATTTTCGTTTTGTGGACCTCAAATGCAGACACTCCACCTCACTGCCTTGGGTCTATTTTTGTACACATATATTTTTGCCTTTCGTATCAAAATGTCAATGCCTAGCCTGAATGTCGTCATTCGAGAGTGGGTAAGGAGCCAAACTCTTCACAGGAACAGAGCTGGGCAGGGAATCTTAGTTTCCGCTATTTGCTTTCTCCATTCAGGTCGTTCCTATTGAAGCTCGGCTGGTTATCGGAAGCCAAGCTACGGTAATAAGGACGTTCTGGACAGCTGCCTTTACCCCGTCCCTGGGCTATTTGGACTCTTCACAGGGGCTACGGCAGTTATTTACCCCCTCACGAGGGGGCAGGGGGGGATAGGGCATGAACGCCACAGATAACCAAGGCATTTTTCCCAAGTGGTAAGGTTTAAAGAGGGTGGGGGGGAGAAGAAAAGCATATTCAGAATGAAGAGAAAATACTCCGTGTGAGCCGGGCTCCGGGGCTGCTGCTCCTCGGGACCCACAGCCTCCCCGTGCGTTCACGTAGACCAGTGAGACGTGAAGGCCCACGGGCTGCGCTTGGGATGGGGGTTCCTGATCACCTCGGGGTACAGACCAAAGGGCACAGATGCAGAAAGCTGCGCCTCTATCCGCTGCCACGGCGTAGGGCTTCCTGTGCACCCACAGAAGTTCCAGAGACGGCCCCCGAGCTGGTACACAGAGCACCTCCTTCTGGCTCCATTACAGCCAGGTTCTTTGAAGGCCGTCTTGGGAAAGACCCCCGGACTTCCCTTTTCCACACAGAACACTTGCCTGCCTAGCGGTAAAGTTCTTGTTTTCAGATCACCTTTTTATTTTTATTTTTTAAAGAAAAACCAAAGAAAAGGCAGTACAATCTTGTGCACCTGAGCCAGTCTGTGCCAGCCATGAACCTGCTGGGCAGGGTCCCTCGAGGATGCTCAGCGACGCATCGATCCTGTTACCTGGCATTTGGAAACACAACAAGTCCCTACGCACCTACCACACGACTGCCTGTCAGCTTGTCCTCCCACAGGATTAGCCCAAGTCCAGCTATGCAGACACTGGCGGCGACAGGTGACAACCCCTGGGTCTCTACGGGCTTCCTTCATCATCTAGGGCTGAGCCCGGCCGCCTCATGTGGACTGAGACACAGCAAAGTTCTCTTACACTAACACCAGAGCAAAAATCCACTCCATCACTAAGAGTCACCTCAGGGCACAGTCTCAGCCCCTTCCGTGCGGGCTTCTAAAACACACGTCTCTCTGAGCCAAGCAGGTAGTGATGTATGACTTGAAAAGGTGAAAAGGGGGACAGGGTGGAGTATGAAGAGTAAACCACAAAGCCAGCTTCTCAGCCCTCCACAGCGCTGTGATTCAGTGAGGGGAGGGCACCCACACGCCAAACTGTACCTGGAGAAGGAGGGAAATGCAGGAGTGGAGGGGAAAAAGGAAAAAAGAAAAAGAAAAGGACCAAGTAGCTGTACCACTTTCTTTGGAAGTCACCGAATGCCTCTCTCATGTTTCTTCCCTAGCCTGTTGTTTTTCCAGGTTCTCGGGTACAGGCGGGGCCTGTTCTAGCTGGGGGGCTGCTGCTCTGGGAACCTGGGGAGTCCCACTCATGGATGGTGTTAGGCAGCAGGTGCGGGGGTGGCCACAGCTAGCGGGGTGCCCAGGATCTCGGGCCTGCTCCTCAGAGGGCTGGCAGAGCCCCTCCTCCTTGTCGCCAGGGGGCCACAAGTGGAAACTGTCACGGAAGCCCAGGGTCCCGTCCAGAGCGTCATCGGTAAGTGTGTTGAACTCTTTGAGGTCATCGCTCTGGTGGCCCCTGTTGCACACACACACCTCAATGCCCAAGTCACCGGTGATGTGGCGATGCCTGCCAGGCATCTCGTCCTTGCTGTTGGGATGGGCACTGCCCAACTTGCAGCTGTAATCTTTCAGCAGCTCCTCCTTACATTCGGGGTCCTTGTCCAGTGAGGCCCCAGGGGCCGGCCTCCCGAGGCCAGCCACACGGCCACTGGGCTCCATTCCAGGGGCTTTGGTGGCTGCAGGGTTGGCTGGCATGTCGGTGTTGGAGGGCTCAGGGTCAGCGATGATGCTCCGGGGTCTCTTGCTGTTTCTGCCGAGCCCAGACGAGGGGCTGCTTGGTGCCCCCGGGAGCCCCTGGTGGGACTGGCGCCTGGGGGACTGCTGCCTACAAAGCCACACTGTACAGGCAGCGGCAGCTGCTGCAGCTGGGAGGCATGAAATAAAATGGCAGCGCTGAGTAACTGTGGGCTTCCCGGTGGGAGATGAGATTGATTTCAGGCCACTGCTGGGCCCGAAGGTGGTGCTTGCGGGCTCGGGTGCTTGGCTCCACGGGGGTGGCAAACACGGCAGCAGCCCGGGAGGACAATGATGGCCCACACCAGCCAGGACCACCGGAGTTCAGAGGTACAGGTGCAGCACTGAGGCTGCTTACAGCAGTGTCCCGTGTCACGGATGTAGCTTCGGGCATTGGTACCCACATGGGTTTCCTTACCCTGTGGGGGTTTGGCCTTGGCTGACAGGGGCTGGGCAGCGCCTGGAGGAGCAAGGGTGCCTGCTACCCTGCAGCCTTCACCTCCCCATCTGCCTCCCGTCCTTCCTCCTCCTCGTTCCTCCTATTACTATTTTTATTATTCTGAATCTTGGCGTGTTAGAAGTTATGATGTGTTTGTTTTCTTCCAGTTCATGGAGAGCAGAATACTTAGCATGTACCAAGGGCTCAATAAATATCTACTGAATAAATGAGTAAATTTGGATAAAGAAACAGAAAGATTTTTTAAAAGAAGGTAAAGGTCTCTCATTCCCACCATCCTCTAGGGATGTTATAAGGACAAAGCAGTGTTCCTCCTGGTTGTCTCCTCCACCAGGGAGAACTCACCCAAATTTTGAAGTCTTTCAAAATTACCTATTTGGAAGAAGAAGACTATTGTTTTTATTGGTAAAAGTTCCATTAAGAGGGTCAAAAAAACAGAAAAAAAAAAAAAACTACTGAGGGTAGCGCTTTTGAAAGGATTTCTGAATTCTAGGAAGCTTGGATTCAAACCCCAGCTCTGCCCTTATTAATTGTGGATCCCTGGCATGTTCTCTGACCTCCCCAAGGTTCAGTTTCCCACACCTATGAACCAGGAAGAAAAAATGTACCGACCTCACAGGTTCATATGAGGCACATAGCATGGGGTCCATATTAGAGGTACCTCATGATTGCTAATTATCATTGTTATATTAGCAATAGATTACTGAATAATCAAATAATATTTTCCATTTTATTTATAAGGTTCCATGCTTTGACCAGGTCAGGTCTTCTTTCAACCTATTCCAATCGATAATTTTTGTCTCAGTTGGCAACAGACCCACGACTCTCCGGGTCCTTGCCTAGATATAGTTTTAGAGATTTACCAACTAAATTGTAAGATCCATGAAGACAGGAACTGGGTCTTACCCATCTTTGTGTACCAGGGACCAGGATAATGTCTTGCACACTGCTGTACTTAATGCGGACTTTTTTAAAAATAAACAAACATGGCGAAATTATAGCAAGACAGTCCTAAGTTTCCGTACTCACAGGGGAGGGCCACAGTTTATGCCCCTCCACACGCAGCTGTGGAAGGGACCATCCACTCTGCAGAGGGTTCAAAGGATTTCAGAGAGCATTGTGAAGAATGAAAATATGTAACGCTTGATAAAATACGAGAAAACAGAAACAACTTGCCGCACTCAGCTGCTCCTGGTTCCTCCTGACTCTCTCGATCTCTGGTGTCATGCTCACTGGTGTGGCCCGGTGGCCCTGCTCTTTGTACTGGAGCTGGGAAGCAAGGTGCACGTCAGTGTGAGACCGTGGGGAGGAAATGGGTAGGTACCTGAGGACCAGAACACGTGGCAGGAAATACACATGCTACAGAGCCCTCGTTACTTAGAGCCTTCATTGGGACTGCACAGTGACCTAGCAGTGTGGAAGTTTTCCTGACCTACTGCAGAGAGGAGCCTTTTCTTAGCCAGGGGATCAGACCCATCATTTCTGGTCAGCTTTCCCAGGAATTCCACAACCTCTCGGGAAATAAATGAGCATCCAACACAGAGAAAAAAAAATGGTAAGTCTATCAACTGAATTTTTGACAGGCAAAAGTAAAACTTGAGGTTAAAAGTCCCATTATAAGGAACTCTGCAGAGACAGTCTTAGTGCTTTTTTAAAGTTTAAACTTAGCATTAGGGAATTTTTGTTCCAAGAAATCACCAGGCCTATAGATAAAATGGAATTGCGATTCTACTCTCAACAGTGAATGTGTAAGTGAAGAGAAA
>PVJD01009474.1:0-62275 GCA_004026545.1 Mormoops blainvillei
AAAGGCAACAAACTCACAGCTATCAACAACTGAATCTAAGAAACAAAAACAAAACAAACTAAGTGAACAGCCAGAACAGGAACAGAATCATAGATCTGGCGCTCATTTGGAAGGGTATCAGCTGGGAGGGGGAAGGGAGAGAATGGCAGAAAAGGCACAGGGAATAAGAAGTACAAATGGTAGGTACAAAGTAGACGGGGGGAGGGTAAGGACAATATAGGAAATGGAGAAGTCAAAGAACTTACATGCACGACCCATGGACATGAACTAAGGGGGTTAGGGGTATTGTTGGAGGGAAGGGAGGTACTGGGTGGAGGAGGGCAAAGGGGAAAAAACTGGGACTACTGTAGTAACATAATTTTTAAAAACTTTAAAAAATAGGACCTATGTAAAATAACCTCCAGCTGTACCTATTCTATTGCTTAATCAATCCTTCATGCTGTACTTGTAAAAAGTTCCCTCATTCATCCCCTGTTACAACAGCTTTCTCATGCTAAAAAGTATTCTGAAATAACTTAGCAGTTCACAGATAAAGAACATAAAACTGTGCAGTACAGGAAAAAATGCTAGATTTTTTTTTTTTACATATTTGGATTTTTAAATGCAATAATTTAAAATATTTATAGATAACATATAGAGAAAAATCAACTATCTTCCATCCCTAGAACTTAAAAATAAGGAAAATAAGAGACTTAAAAGAATGAAAGATAACATGATGATCCACAGAAGACAGGCGAACAAAGGTACCTTAAGCAAGAACGTCTAAAGACTGTGTAGTTTAGAGAAGGGGTTGTTCAGTAACAGATACATGGTAAAAGTATAGTAAAGGCAAACTAACCTTAATGGTATCCATCTAAGCAAACCCAGGGAGGATTCTTAATCAGTAGACCTCAAGCTCTGGGGTAACACTAACAAAACAATCTGATAGAGGAAACTGCTTCAGGGTCTTTTAAATGAGTTCCCTACATCATTACACCCAGAGCCAGGAGTATCCCTGTCCTTAGATTCCAAGAGATCTCTTAGTATCTCTCGGCGGAAAGACAAATCTACCATTTTCTTTCATACCCTCTGTCTAGTATCTGTTAACAACTCGATTAGGTGAGCAGAGACAGTGTCTGTCTTTACTGTTGTTCATGTAAGTTTAAAATATTACACTGAATGAACTGAGAATGTTTTGTAGGGGGAAGGAATGGACACAGACGAGGAGGTTATCACATTAGGCCAGGAAAAGGTGATGGCAGCTTGAAGTGAGATGGTCATCACAGAGGTGGAGAACAGACTGAAAACGACATGCAGGTTAGATTCATACGACTTGGTAAAAGAATGAATATGAAGGGTAAGGAAGGTGTCAGAATAAACACCTCTAGGGATAGAGGGGTCACTCACAGAGAGAAGAAGAACCATGAGGGGACCAAGTTGTAGGAGCTTTTGTTAAGGGGAGTCAGGGGAAAGGACCATGAGCTTGGTATGGCTGAATCTGAGGTGTCTTTGAAACATCTGTTAGATGCAGGGAGTGACTGGAAGAAGGTGAAGGGATTAGTCAAAGGACATATATGAAGGACCCATGGACAGAGACAATGGTGTGGGGACTGGCTATGGAAGTGGAGGGTGGTAAAGGAGGAAAAGTTGGGACAACTGTAATAGCATAAACAATAAAATATTTTTTTAAAACAAATATTGTTTTATAATACTACAAATTTTAGATTTTCAATATTATTATTAATTCCTTAATTCAAAAGGAGAAAATTCTGAGGAAAAAAAGAAATGATTAGTAGAAATGAAAGAGGCAGTTGGGTACATGGGCCTGGACACAGAGGTCTGGCCTGGAGACATAAACCTGTGAGTCACCAGTGAATGAGTACACAGTGATCTAAGCAACAGATATGAATGAGATTATCTAGGAAGAGAATAAAGAGCACAGATGAAAGAGCATCTAGGGCTGAGTCTGTAGAGCTCCAAACTTTATAGGTTGAGTAGGATGTATCTATAAGAAAAAGAGGAAACAGTGTTGTAACATGTCATGAAAGTAAAAAAACGTTCAAGTAAGAAGTGATTACCATCTACCATTTACTGAGCTGTAATACACAGAACAATGGCCCTCCAAAGATATCTGTCTTCTAATCTCTGGAATTTGTGAATGTGTTAGGTTACCTGGAAAAGGGCAATTAAGATTACAGATGAAATTAAGGTTGCCCATCATCTGATTTTAAAATAGATTATCCTGGATTATCTGGGTGGGGCCAAGATAATGAGAAAGGTCCTTAAATTTGGGAGAGGGAGGCAGAAGAGGAAGTCGGGGTGAGGTGATGTGAGAACTCTGCCCACTGTTGCTGGAGGAGAGGAAGACGGCCATGAGCCAAAGAATGTGAGTGGCCTCTAAAAGGTGCGAAGAACAAAGACACCGATTGTTCCTGAGAGCCTCCAAAAAGGAACACAGTTCTGCCAACACCTTGATTTTAGGCCAGTGAGACCCAATTCAAACTTCTAAATTACAGAACTGTAAGATATTAAATTTGTGTTGTTTTAAGCCACTAAGTGTGTGGTTTGTTACAGCAGTCACAGAGCCCTCACTACATATTAAGCATTTTATATGCACTAACTCAATACTTACAATGTCTTTCTTGATGTGTGCAGTGATAAGGCGCTTCTACTTTACAAATGAAAAGAAGAGGCTCCTCACTAAGAGGTCTACTCTGTGCAGCAATAGCATTATCTTAACACAGAGGTTGCTGGAGGCCTTTGCTGGAGCTGTCTCAGTAGAGGAGGGCTAGGGGAAGGGTGAGGAGAAAGTAAAGGGATGGAAACAGTGAGTGCCGGCAATTCTTTTGAGAAGACTGGCCGTAAAGGGGATGATGGAAACAGTAACCGGAGTGGAATGAAATCGAGGGTATGGGAGAGACCTGAGTGTGCTGAAAAGCCAATGAAAAGAACCCATTTGAAAAGCTAGTGGCTAGCATAGTACTTCTGGCACATGATAGATGCTAAACATTACTGGTTAAATAAAGGGATTATTTAATTAGTTTAACAAATAAATAAATGAAAGTAAGAGGTAAGGTTAAATAAACTAATTTGCTGAACAAAGATAAAGTCCTGAATCCAGGGCAGACTAATTCCAAAACCCATACTCACTGCTAGCTGACACCTGCTCTGACAGGATGTTAACAGTTGAAATGTTACTCTTGCTTACTTGTCTCCTTCTTATCTCAACCATCCCTACACAAGATACTAGCACTTTTTTCATTCATTCAGTCTATATTTGAGTGATTATGCACCTTCGACTCAGCAACTGTTCATAGACTACTCAAAAGAATGGAGCATTATCACTCAGTCTCTAATGGGATCATTCTGTTTAACTGATAAATTGTAATCAAATAAAAAATTAAATGGTGACAGTGGGTGAGGCTGTGCGTGTGTGAAGGCTGGGAATACACAGGCGCTCTACTTCCTGCTCAGTTTTGCTAAGGGCCTAAAACTGCTCCAAAAAACAAAGCATTAAAAAAATTAATACACTCCCCTAAAATAAACTTAAAATAGTAGGAGAAAAAAATAAAGAGACTAAAAGACAGAAAATGAACAAAAAATCAAATATAAGATAAACACCTACTTTGTTCTAGTAATGACTCCTTCCAGGGTTTTAAATTCTGTCTTTTTGCCTTTCTGAGTACACACCATAGATCTCTGCACAGCCACGAGTTCCCCATTGACATCACGGAACTGCAGACGGATCTGGGCTCTAACGTCTGTTTCTTGAGCAACCTTTCACGGTAAAACAGGAAAACAAACGCTTCCTTAATAAGTAGGCATTACTTACTTATTCTGAAAGAAAAAATATGAGCAGCCTTACCGAAAATGAGAGAAAAAGAATTTAATTTTACTGTTTAATTGATTAAAATTATATATCTCCCTCCATTATTCAGTGTCATTAAGAAATCAAGTATGCGATTTTTCAAATATATGAATTTTAGTTGTTTAAGCACCAAAAGCATTTAAAAAAATGTTTTTAAACTAAAGGTTACAGAAAAGTAGAAATACAGTATACATAATTTCCCCCCACAAAGCGCTTGAGAATAAGCTGCTGGCCTTCTATTTCATCATGGATATCTCCTACAAAACAAGATAATCTCCAATCATATGAATCAGAAAACTGTTATTGTTATATTAATATTACTGCCATAGAGTCCTCAGATCCCATTCAAGTTTTTCCATTTTTCCCAATATGTCTTTTACAACAAAAAACAATCCGGTTCAGAATTACACATTGTATTACATACTGCTCACTGTGTAATACAATGTATTACACGACCCAGTCCAGAATTACACGTTACTGTCGCGTCTCCTTAGCTTCCTTCAGTCTGGAACAGTTCCTCAGATTTTCCTTGACTTTCATGTCTGACAGTTTTGAAAATTACGCAATTCTTCCCATATTTGTCTTTGTTTAATATTTAATACTATGATCAGGTTACACATCTTTGGCAGGAATATTATAAACAATGTGCTCCTTTCATTGCATTTTATCAGATGGAACATGATTTTTCAATTTATGTTATTACTCGGATGTTAACATCAATCTCTTGACAAAAATGGTATCTGCCAGGATTCTCCACCATAAAACTATTTTTTTTACTACTTTGCTATTAATAAATATAATATCTATTATAATCATGTAAATGTCTCATACCTTATCAATATTTTCTCGAGTTTTAGCATCTTACATGAGTGATTACAACAGCTATCAAACTGTAATTTTCTAGTTCCATTATTTCTCCTTTATTTATTAGTTAAGATTCTACAAACTTCTAGTCAAACTGGTGGGGAAAGTAAATGCTGTGCCCACCTCCTCCCACGAGCACATTAAAATTACAATTAAATTACAGAACAACCATCACTGAGAGCCACATGAAACTTCACTGAATAGAAGTCCTATAACTATGGACACAAAGAAGAAGCTGCATCAAGGCTGGCAGGAGAGGCAGAACTCAGAATGGGCAGGTCTCACACTCAAAGTGTGGCAATTAAGAATCATAAGTGTCGCCCCATAGACCAAAAGGTCACGGGTTCAATTCCTAGTCAGAGTACATACTCAGGTTGCAGGTTCCAGAGAGGGTGGCTGATTGATGTTTCTCTCTCACACTGGTGTTTCTCTTTCCTCCTTCCACCCTCCCTCATCACTCTCTAAAAACAATGAAAAGATGTCTTTGGGTGAGGATTAAAAAAAAAAGAAAGAAAAATCAGGAGGGATATCAGTGTTGCAGAGGTCCCACCTAAGAAGCAACAGGTCCCAGCCCGGGGCACCAGTGCCAGGAAAAGGAGTCCCCACAACATCTGGCTGTGAAAACCAGCTGGGGTTGGGTGCAAGTGAGCAGGAGGACTGTTAGAGATCAAGTTGCTGTCTTAATGGGCCTGTACATGAACCTGCTCGCTGACAAACTCACTTGCTTTGGGCTCCAGAGCAGGGAAAGCAGCTAGAAAAGTGCCAGGGACATCTGGGGAGGAACTAGCTCCAGGGCAAGGGCTGGAGGCGCAAGGGTCTGGGCAGCTGTCCCTAGGAAGGAAGTGCTGGCAGGCATCATTATTCCTTTGTTGAACACTCCTCCCACACCCAGCACCAAAACTGAGCTCTCCATAATCTGGCTAACACTGTTAGTCCCACCCTGTTGATTCCCTGAGACCCTACCCCATGCAAGCTGAGTGCCTGCCATGAACCTAGTCCAGTGCCTGATCGGCAAAGGTGGACTGTCTAGGCTTATGCTGCAGACCTTCCTAAAATCTCTCAAAGGTTCACAAACCCCAAACAAGCAGCAGCTGACCTCAGTGTCCCCTGCAAGCAGCCCTAAGTCCAGCGTAAGCAGTGGTTGGTCTCAAACTACACTGTAACTCCTATCAGGTGGCCATAAGCCTGGAATAAGTGGTGGCCACTAGTGAAGCTAAAAATAGCTTCAGCTAATTTTTATGGCCAGGCACAAAAGTTGGCACTGGTCTCAGCCTACATTCAGGTATCCATCAAAGAGTCCCAAGCCCGGCACAAGTAGCAGCTGGCTTCGGTTCACAGCATGGTATCTCCCAAACACCTTCAAGCCCAGCACAGGCAGCAATCAACCACATACCACTTTGTAGCTTCTACCAGGTGACCTCAAGCTCAGCACAAGTGGCGACTAACGTCCTGCACTGAAGCCCCTCCCAAGAGGCTCCAGAACCAACACACCCAATGGCCAGCTTCAGGCCACACCAAAGCACCACTGAACCAGTTCCTCCAATGACACAGCCAAAGGGCAGACTCAGCAGGCACCAGAGCCCACTGAAGCAACTCCTTCTTCGTGGCGTCAGCCCCCTCACAACAGCTCACCCACTGTAATCATAGCCAGCACTCAAAGCTAGTTAGCCTGAGGGTCAACCAAACTCTGATGACAAGCCAACAGCAATCAAGGCTCAACTACAACAGAAGGACACACACAATCCACACAAGGAGCACCCCGGAACACTTGGCTGAGGTAACCAGAGACTACGCCACTGGGACCCACAGTGCATGTCCTGCATAAGGCCACTCTGCAGAGACTGGGAGACACAGATCTACCTAATACACGGAAACATATGCAGGAAGGTAGCCAAAATGAGGAGACAAAGAAACACGTCCCAAATGAAAGAACAAGACAAAACTCCAGAAAAAGAACTACATGAAATACAGACGTGCAACCAACCAGATGCTAAGTTCAAAACACTGAGTATATGGATGCTCAATGAACTTACAGGAAGAGTAAGATGAACTCAGTGAGAAACTCAACAAAGGTAGAAAACATAAAAAAAGAACCAGTCAGAAATGAAGATTATAATAACTGGAATGAAAAATACAATAGAAGGAATCAACAACAGATTATGTGAAGCAGATAATCGAGTCAACAATCTGAATACAAGATAGTGGAAAACACCCAATCAGAAAAGCAAAAGGGACCTCCAGGACAACATCAAGGGTAACAACATTTGCATGATAGAGGTACCAAAAAAAGAGAGCGTGCAAGGGACTGAAAATCTGTTGAAGAAATAACGACTGAAAACTTCCCTAACCTGGCAAAGGAAACAGACATGAGTCCAGGAAGCTCAGAGTCCCGGATAAGATGAACCCAAAGTGGCCCACACCAAGACGACGTAATTAAAATTCAAAAGATTAAAGACAAAGAGAGAATTTTAAAAGCAGCACAAGAAAAGCAGTTATTTATGTACAAAGGAGTTCCCATAAAAATATCAGCTGATTTTTCAACAGAAACTTTGCAGGCCAGAAGGGATTCACATGAAATACTCCACGTGATGAAAAGCAAAGCCCTACAAGTAAGATTCCTCTACCCAGCAATCATTTAGAATCGAATGAAATCAAGAATTTCCAAAACAAGAAAAAGCAAAAGGAGTGTATCACCACCTAAACCAGTATTACAAGAAATGTTAAAAAGACTTCTTTAAGAAGAAAAGTTCAAAAATATGAGTAAGAAAATATAGGAAGGAAAAAATTCTCACTGACAAAAGCAAAAAGTAAAAGCGGGAGATCTACCAAAGCTAGTACAGAGGTTAAAAGGCAAAAGTTGGAAGATTATGTATAATTACAATAAATTAAAGGATACACACACACAGATACAAAAGTAAAAATAACAAACATAAACATGGAAGGGATGAGTAAAAATTGTAGTGATTTTATAATATGTTTGAATTTAAGTGACCACCTACTTAAAGTAGACTCCTATATACATAGCCTGGTATATATGAAGCACATGGTAACCATAAGCCAAAAATCTGCAAGATATATACTATAAATAAATAGAAAGAAATCCAAACAAAACACAATAGAAAGTCATCAACATACAAGAGAAGATGGTAAGAAAATAAGGGACAGAGAAGAACTAAAATACATTAAAAAAAACAATAAATGGCAATAACTACATACCTGTCAGTAATTACTTTCAATGTAAACGGATTAAATGTTCCAATTAAAAATATGGTATGGCTGAATGGATATAAAAACAAGACCCATACATACACATGCTGTCTAAAAAAGACCCACTTGAGACTGACAGACACATACAGAATTCAAAGGGATGGAAAAAGATAGTTTGTGCAAATGCAAACAAAAAGTCAGCTGGAGTAGCAGTATTTGTGTCAGACAAAATAGACTTTAAAACAAAGACAGTAACAAGAAACAAACTTGTATCAGACAAAACAGACTTTAAAACAAAGGCTATAATAAGAGACAAAGAAGGACATTTCATAATGATAAAGGGATCAATTCAACAAGGGGATATAACCCTTGTAAAGATTTATGCACCCAACATAGGAGTTCCTAAATACAGAAAGCAAATATTGATGGACATAAAGAAAGGGATCATTAGTAATACAGTAAGAAAGAGTAAGGCACTTTAACACCCCACTGACATCAATGGATAGATCATCCAGACAGAAAATCAAGAAGGAAACAGTGGCCTAAAAGGATACATTAGGTCAGATGCATTTAATTCACATTTTTAGAACATTTCATCCCAAAGCAGCAGGATATACATTCTTTTCAAGTGCACATGGAATATTTTCCAGGATAGAACACATATCAGGTCAAAAATCTCAATAAATTTAAGACAGATTATAATAAGCATGATCTCCAATGACAATGGTATGAAAACTAGAAATCATTTACAAGAAAACTGAAAACACACAAACACATGGAGACTAAATAACCTGTTACTAAACAATGAATGGGTTAACGAGATAAAGGAAGAAATCAAAAAAAGCCTTGAGACCCATATCTACCTTAAGAAATAAAAATCACAAATATCTGATCTAACCTTACATCTAAAGGAACTAGAAATAGAGGAACAAACAAAGCCCAAACAAAGCCCAAAATAAGCAGGAAAAAGGAAATAATCAAGGTCAGAGCAAAAATAAACAAAATAGAATCTAGAAAAAAACAATACAAAAGATCAATGAAACCAAGAGCTGGTTCTTTGAAAACATAAACAAAATTGATAAACCTTTAGCCAGACTCATCAAGAAAAAGAGAGGGTACAAATAAATAACATCAGAAATGAAAGAGAAGTACAACTGACACCACAGGAATACAAGAGATTACCAGTATAAAGGAACCCTAAGAACAATTACATGCCAACAAATTGGACAACCTAGGAGAAATGGATAAATTCTTAGAAATATAGAATCTTGCAAGACCGAATCAAGAAGAAACAGAAAATTTGAACAGATCCATAACTAAGTTAACTAAGAATGGACTCTTCAAATGTCCATACTATGCAAAGCAATTACAGATTCAATGCAATCCCTATCAAAACACCAATGGCATTTTTCACAGAACTAAAACAAATAATCCTAAAATTTATATAGAACCATAATAGACTCTGAATAGCTACAGCCATCTTGAGAAAGAACAACAAAGTTGGAGGTAACACACTCCTTGTTATCAAACTAAACTACAAGGCTACCATAATCAAAACAGCATGGTACTGGCATAAAAACAGATACATAGATTTATGGAACAGAATACAGAGCCCAGAAATAAACTCATGCCTACATGGTCAATGAATCTATGACAAAAGAGACAAGAATATACAACAGTAAAGACTGTGTTTTCAATGAATGATGTTGGCAAAAGTGAACAGATACAAGCCAAAAAAAATGAAGCTAAACCACTTGCTCAAGAATAAACTGAAAATGAATTTAAGGCTTAACCGTAAGACATGAAACCACAGAACTCCTAGAAGAGAAGACGTAGTCGTTGCTCTTAGCAGTATATTTTTTGGATATGTCTCCTTGAACAAGAGAAGCAACAGAAAAAATAAGCAAATGGTTCTACATCAAACTAAAGAGTTTTTGCACGGTAATGGAAACCATCAATAAAACCAAAAGAACATCTACTGCACAGGAGAAGATATTTGCCAATGATACAACCAATAAAAGGTTAGTATCTGCCCTGGCTGGTGTAGCTCAG
Source organism: Mormoops blainvillei (assembly GCA_004026545.1). Classification (NCBI taxonomy): domain Eukaryota; kingdom Metazoa; phylum Chordata; class Mammalia; order Chiroptera; family Mormoopidae; genus Mormoops; species Mormoops blainvillei. Next base: position 9,971 of record PVJD01009474.1, read on the forward strand.
TGGACTGAGTGCCGGCCTGCGAACAAAAGGGTCGCCCGTTTGGCTGCCCAGTCGGAGCACATGCCTGGGTTGTAGGCCAGGTCCCCAGCGGGGAGCATGTGAGAGACAACCTCACATTGATGTTTCTCTCCTTCTCTCTCCCTTCCCCTCTCTCTAAAAATAAAATCTTTAAAACATAATAAAAATAAAAAGTAAAAAGTTAGTATCCAAAGTATATAAGAAACTCATACAACTTAACAGCAAAAAACACCCCAAACAATCCAATTAAAAAATGGGAAGAGGGCATAAATAGACATTTCTTTAAAGTGGACGTACAGATGGCCAACAGACATGAAAAGATGCTCAATGTCCAGGGAAATGCAAATTAAAGCCACAATGAGATATCACCTCACACCTGTCAGCATGGCTATCATCAATAAATCAACAAATAAGTGTTGGCCAGGATGTGGAGAAAAGGGGACAGGTCCTCGTGCACTGATGGTGGGAATGCAAATTGGTGCTGCCACAAAGGAAATCAATATATGGCAGTTCCTAAAAAAAAAAAAAAAATTAAAAGCAGAGCTATCATATAATCTACCAGTTCCACTTCTGGGTATTTATCTGAAGAGATCCAAAACAGCAATTTGAAAAGATACACTCACCCCCGTGTTCACGGCAGCATGATATGGAAACAACCTGAGTGTCCGTCAATAGACAGCTGAATGAAGATGTGGTGCATGCATGAGTGCACGATGGAATATTACTCAGCCATTAAAAAAAATGACATCTTGCCATTACACTACGTGAAATAACTCAGAGAAACACAAATACCACATGATTACACTTATATGTGCAATCTAAAAACAAAATGAACAAGCAAAATAGAAATAAACTCATAGATGCAGACAGCCAATTGATAGTTGCCAGACTGGGGCAGGAGGCAGTTGGAGAGATGAGTGAAAAATGTGAAGGGATTAAGAAGTGTAAGCTGGCAGTTATGCAACAGTCGTAGGGATGTACAGCGCAGCATAGGGAAGACAGTCAGTAGTATTGTAATAACTATGCATGGTGCCAGATGGGTACTACTAGAATTATCAGGGTGATCATAAATTATGCAAATGTCTAATCTATGTTGTACACCTGAAATACATACATTGTATGTCACCTATAACTGATGACAGCTAGTGGGGGAGTGGTGATGGGGTGGACGGATTGAGGACAAAGGACTCACGGACATGGACAAGTGTGGTGACTGCTGAGGGGAGGGGAGTATAAGGGGACTACATGGTTATAGAAAAAATACAATAAAGATTAAATCAAAAAAATTAAATTCTACTTAAGGCTTTGTTCTTCCCCCACTTTTTTTTTTTCCATTTTTAAATATAACTATGGACTTATTCATTCTCTACTTGGGCTTCAATTCCTAACCACGCTGCCACAGCTAGCTTTTTGTTGATGCCTTCCTCCCTCAGCCTCACCTACTAGTTTTTGGACTAAATGACTTGGTAATGAAGGACAGTGCTGAGTTTTTATCATGAATGAATACTGAATTTATATGCTGTTTTTGTACCTACTGATGCTCAAATGATATTTCTTCTTTGTTAATGTGGCAAATTACACTGATTGGTTTTAAACTGTTAACCAACCTTGCATTCCTGACAAACCCTACTTAGTCAAGGTGTATTATCTTTATTTGCATATTGCTGAACTTGATTTGTTAATATTTTGCTAAGGGTTTTTGCATTTATGTTCATGAGAGTTACCTGTCTGCAGTTTTCTGGTAATGTCTCGGTCTGGTTTAGGGTATGGGGTAATGCTACTCCCATAAACAGCGATGCACTTCCTCTGCCTCACATTTCTGAAAAGGTTGTGTAGAACTGTCACTATTTCTTCCTAAAATGTTTGGTAGAATTCAGCAGTGAAACCACTAGGGCCTGTTGCAAGTTCTTGTGAGGTTTTCAACTACAAATCAATTTCTTTAAAGGTATATTTCTTCTTGAGTAAGCTTTGACAGCCTGTGTCCTTTAAAGAATTTGTCCATTTCATCTAAATTGTTGAATTTATTGGCATAAGGCTGCTAACAATACTCCCAGATTACCTATACACTGTCTGCAAGTTCTGCAGTGATGTCACCTTTTTCATTCCCATTACTGGTAATCTCTGTCTCTTTTTCTTGATCACTTTGCTTAAAGGTTTATTAATTATATTTATTTAAAGAATGAACTTCTAGTTCTAGTTTCTCTATTGTCACTAGTCCATTTCACTGATTTTTGTTCTTTAATTGCCCTCGTTTTGCTTATTTTGAGTTTAGCTCTTTTTCAGGTTTCTTAAAATGAAAGCACAGGTCATTAATTTTAAGCCTTTTTATTTTTCTAATATAAACATTTGAAAAATGAATTTTAAGAAAAGAATAAGGACAAGAAAACAAGTTTGGAGACTACCATAAAAATTCAAAGGAAAGACGATGGTGGTTTAGAACTGGTAAAGAGCAGTGGAGAGGAAATGAAGAGATGCCTTCTGTATACATTTTAGAAGAGTAGCTAACAATTGCTTAAGAACTGGAAGCAGGATGAGATGAAGGCATTGATCAAGGATGACACACAGGTTTTGACATGAGCAAATGTGTGGATGATGATATCATTTTATTAAACTGGAGAGTCCTGAGACAGTAACGGATTTGAGAATATGACAGGGATCGGGGACAGAGAACCAAGAGTTTTACTTGAACATAAACTTGAGACACCCATTAACTATCCAAACAAACAGCTTGGTCACATAGATCTAGAGTTTAGGAATAAATTTGGGAGTCATCAGCATATAACTGGTACTTAAAGTCATGAGACTGAAGGGGATTGCCTAAGGAGAGTTAAGCAAAAAGTAGACTCAGCAAAGGAGACTATGGTGTGGCCAAGGAAAAAGGAGGTATAAGATTATAATGTCATGGAAGCCAAGAGAATAATGCTTTTTGAAAAGGGGATAATGAACTATATAAAATCTGCTGAGAAGTTACTGAGAATTAGAAAATGCTCACTTTATCTGGCAATGTGGAGATTACTGGTGACCTTATAAAAACAGTATTAGTTGGAAAAAAAGAAGAAAATCTGAACAGAGTAGGCTGAAGAGAACATGGGGAGCAATGAAGTGAAGACACTGGGTACACTTGTGAATTCTGTTATAAAGTGGAACAGAGAGGAGGTAGTAAGCAGCCAGAGTGTGATCTGGATTAGAGAGACAGTTGTTTGTGTTTACACACTGATGCTGCCAGAGCTTACATGCTGACCGGAACGATCCTAGGACGAGGGGGACACTGCTGCTACAGGAGCAAGGTAGCACAAGATGACAAAACAGACTGTCGTCTCAGCCTCCAACAGGAGTTGGCTGACCTTTAGATAAAGCAATAAACAGTTTACCCTAAATACAGGAGAGAAAACAGACAGAATGGGTACATACGCAGAGTAGTTTGGTAGATTTTGTTTGGAAAATGATGGACTTTTCATCTGACTCCTCCTATTTTCTCAATAAAGTTACAAGGCAAGGTCACCAATCAAGAACAGATTGTAGGTTTAAGAGGAGAGAAGATCTGAATAGTCATTGTAGAGAGGGCTCAGTAAATGTACTACTGGTGTTTTTATTTCTAAGAAGAAAATTAATATTTTCATTATTAGTTATCTTTAGTTATATGAAAGTAGAAACTTCAATGACCATTAACTGGGGTTAGTTAAACAAACTATAAAATATAAACTCGATGTATTTAGTAAAACAATGAAATAAAAGTGTATGTGTATACAGGAGAGGAAAATAATACAATAATTATTTATATGGATTATAATACATATTAATAAGTAATACAAGAATAAACTCTGTTTCACATGCTCACAACTGTAAACCTGCTTTTGCCCACCCGTCTATACAGAAACACATATGCAATATATCACTAATTTTTTTGTAAAATGGCATAAAATTCTATCCCTGTAATAAAATATTACACATGTGAGTGTATTTATATATGCACACACATATGTTTTCATAAGCACAGGAAAAGGCCTGGAAGAAATATGCAACCACCTCTTGTGGGGGTTAGCACTGAGAGACACATGACTCCACTTTTTAGTATACGAAGCCAGAAAAGCCTGTAAGCCAAATATGTGTAGAAAATTCTACGTCCTTTACACATACCGACAGTATAAACACCATAATTCAAACACAGATTCAGACAAACACTTTGATCATGGTACATTTTAATGAAAAGTTAAAAGCAATCTAAATGTAAGAAAATTATGCAATTATTTAAAATGTTCATAGAAAGTTACATGTTTTAAGGAGGGAATATCTCAGACATACAAAAAAAGTATAAAGATTTTTAAAAAGTACCCATATACCAAACACCCAGATTAAGAACTTAATATAATTTTTTAATTATATGGGACTTTATGATAATGTTAAGTGGAAAAAAACCTCAATGCAAAACTTGAGTATGATTTCAGCTACGTAAAAGAGTACGTAAAGGAAAAAAATACATGAAATTATCAACAATGGTTTTTACCAGGAGCCGAGACTGTGCGTGGGTGGCATTCGTATCTCTTTACACTTTTTCATATCTAGTTTTCTACAATACGCTGTTATCAGCTTTATAATATAAAAATTTTATTTTAAAAGTACAAAATTTTACTAGCACCATTACCTTAGGATCATGAACAAATGTATTTCCTTTGGTTCCAGGAGGGAAATCCCCAGTACAAATATATTTTAGACATTCAATAATGGTCTAAAGAAAAAGAAAATTATATTATATAGTCATAAGAGAACCACAGCAGTTAACCATAAAATATTCATTATAAAAATATTATTTCCCATAGACCATAAAGAATTAGATAAAATTTGACATAAACCTGTAATATAAATATGATTAAATGTTAAAGAATAATTGTAAGTTCACAGAAAAACCGTATAATAGAATAAAATAATTATTTGGAAAAATTCTATTTCCAATTAAAACCCTTTATGTTAATTTCACAACCACGGCTAAAGTAAAATATGTTTACCGTAGTAAAAAACACTATTGTATAATTGAAATTTGCTGAACTTAGTAAATATTTTCACTAACAACAGAATAAATATGTGAGGTGATGGATTTGCTAATTAACAGGGAGAATCCTTTCACTATTAGGTATTATCAAAACACCAGGATGTATACTTTAAGTATGTTACAAGTTTATACGTCAATTATATCTTAATAAAACTGTAATGTTTTAAAAAGTTAAAAAAAAAAATCCACCAAAGCTAATGACTAACAGTAACGTAGACGTTACTATGTACCAGGTATTGTACAAATTGCTTTTACATACAGCAACCGTTTAATTCTCATGTCAATCCTAGGCTGTAGAGGCTATTTTTATCTCCATTTTATAAATGAGAAAACTAAGGCACAGGACATTTAGGTCACTCTTGCACAGTCACACAGCTAAGAAATGGTGAAGCAAAGACTGTATTCAGGGAGCCAGTACTCATAAACACTGCACTAAGCTACAGTAGATCATTTAATGCAATGTTAGGTGGTAACAGGCATTCAATAAATATAACATTTTTACAGAAAAGTAGACAAGTCAGGCATTCAGCTCTCAACACTAAACCTTATCTCTTTCTCTACACTTTTAACAAAGCTTCATTTATTCTTCTCCCTGTTACACGGATATCTCCTTGCTTTTTCTCAAGGATCCCTTCCAGAACAGCCTCTTGACTACTTTTTCTGTAATTGCTTGCCATTCCAGGTCCCAACTCAAACTCCTAAATATTCCCAGAGCTTTAAAAAAAAACCACAGTAAATAAATTGTACTCAAATTTTTTAACTAGGTAAGAGCATCCTAACAACAAAATACACGTATACCTCAAGAGGTACTGCTGGTTTAGCTCCAGAGCACCGCAATACAGTGCGTTCTATTTTATTTTTTTGCTGATGGAGGGACTTGCCTTCAGTTTGTAAAAAAACCGCAGCACCTGTTCAGCGCAATAAAGCCACGCGCAATAAAACGAGGAATGCCTGCAGTTTTCCAATTTAAGCCCCACCGCATCAGTTTCATCTTAAAATTAAGCCATTTAAGTCTCATTTATTATGCTTATACAGTTGGCATACTTGTAAACTCACATATTCATAACTTTTTACTAAGTTCCTGTATTGACACAAACACCTGGAAGCGAGTGCTATGTTTTGGGAGCAAGGAGTGTTTTTAAAAAAACATCAATACAAACAGAAAGGCCTCCTGTAGGCCTGAGCGCTCTGAGAGCAGTAGCTCCCGGTCTCGTGAGATTCTCCTGCACACTATCTAGCGGACAGGCCTGGGCACCGTTAGGATGCTGGGTCTGGTCGACTTTCCAAGTTGGGGGCCACGCCCCGGGGCTTGGGAGTCGCTCGGAGGAACAGGCACTCCCTGGGGCCCCAGGAGCCGAGCAGTAGGGGCACCTCTTTTCATCAGCGTTCTTGACTCTCCAGGTAGTTTATTCTCCAGATTAAGAGGTAGCGACCCGTAAACTGAAGGTGGCTAACACGGGACTTACCGTTTTCCCTGCCCCATTGGGTCCAACCAAAATTGTTAGGGGACTGAAGAAAGTGATAATTTGCTTATCTTTGTCCTCTATTCCAAAACTCCGCACGCCTAGAATGCTCATCTTTTCTATCCGGGACATGTTTGTAAATGTTATCCCAACACCAGGGGCCTACAGCCCAGCAAGGTTTGGCGGTGAGGCAGAGGGGGGAGATCGCTGGCCCTGAGGGTGCAGGTGGGGGGCGAAGGCTCGCGCTAGAACCTTCCTCCCACGCCGACTTCCTTCCCGGCTGGGGAGATAGAGGGCGAGAATCGCCCAAGGGATGCCCGAGGGAGCCCACCACTATGCCCACTCACAGATTCCCGCCTCGGCTGCTCTGCGAGTCACGTGAGTCGCTACGGCTGCGCGTGTTTACGACGCAAGCCCGGGGCACGCCGGGAAGTGGGAGGCTTGCGATGCGCGCGCAGCTCTGACTTCCGGGAGCGGCGCAAACCGAGAAGGCTGAGTGCAGTGTTTTAGGAGTGGCCACGGATTCCGGCCCTTTGCTTGGGGGCGGGGTGGGGTTGGGGGGAGGTCGGGGCCACACGGAGAGGCACTAAGTCTAAGGGGGCGCAAAGACTTGAGACAGACAGCAGCTCTCGAAGTGTGATCCAAGAAGGGAGGGGAATGCGGTGTCCGCTTCTCAAAACTTTTTCTAAAAATACTCAGACGTTATTTGCCCTTTCTATTTTCACTTGTTCCCTTCTGTAGTGTTTTCCAGTGATTACATGACGTTTGGTGACGCCGTCGCAATGGTGACTAATGGAATGCGTGCTTGTATTCTTGTACTTTAAAAAGAATCTCAATTTTAATTTATAATTGAGTAAATACTGATAGTTATAAATCACATAAAATCTCTTTGGAGATGTACTGTACAACACAGGGAATATAGTAGTACTTGAAGTATTGCATGGTGACAAAGGGTTGCTAGACTTGGTGTGGTGATTACATTGTATGATATATAAATCACTGTGTTGTATGCCTGAAGCTAATATAATACTGTATGTCAACTGTATTTTAATAAAAAAATTTTTAAAACTCTTCAAGGTCCTCAGTAATTTCTAAGAGTGTAGAGAGGTGTTTAAGACCAAAAGTCAAATGTTGTTACAAAATTGTAAAATATTATGCAAATATGATGTGAATGACATCCACTCCTATTAAGTATCGACACAACGTAGGGATAGACACCTTTCAAAAACATTTCAATTATGCAAGACTAATAATAAAAGACCTACTGCATGCCCTAGTGCTTACAGTTAACAATAGTATATTCTATAACGAAAATCTTACTGAAGGTATATCTTGTTAAGTGTTACAAAAAAATAAAGTGGGAGGAAACTTTTGGAGGTGATGGATATACTAATGGCATTGACCAGAGTAAACTTAGCTCCAAAGTCATCATGTTGTATACATTAAGTATGTAGAACTTTTTGTATGTCAAAAAGAATTAAATAAAGGAAAGAGAAACTACCTTTCTCAAAAATGAAAACATTGCTTTTTGGAAACCAACTTGATGGATATCACATGTAAGGATGTATAGCAAAATTACAAAAAGAGTAGTGGAAGACATTAAAATTAAAAACAAAAACTTTGAACTACTGAGATAGAAAAATGTAAGAAACACTCTCCAATGACATACTCCCAAGATAATCATTTATAGAACTTAATACATAAACAAAAAATTCACGTCAAAGGATGCAAGTGGGGAAGGCCAGTGAACAGTGTCTTGATGTACCAAGAAAATATGAAAGCGTCAGTTATTACAGTACATATTTTAACTTACCTATGGAACAAAACATTAAAATTATACAGTAATGCCCTATGTGACCAACCAGATGTAATAAAATGATGACACTAGATTAAAGCCCATTTATATTCAAAATTTTTTAAACTTTTTAATTTCTTTTTTTTTTTTACTCAATACCAGAAAATTACTAGGAGAAACTAAAGTAATGAATGTTTAGCATCTCTATTTAGCTGTACTTCTTTCACACCATTTTTCTCATTGAGGCTTTCACAAAGTTTCTATATAAGACAATTCAAAATTGAGTTTACTGGTGAGTTCATTATTTTCATACTTATTTTCTGTGGCTGACTGACAGGAGATTCTCACAGTAGGACTCCACACATAAACAGTGAGGAAACTAAGAAGTCTGATTTATGCTCTTGCCTGATATTAAAAAATTTTTTTTTTCTTTTTATGTTTTAGACAGAGGGGAAGGTGGGGAGAAAGAGAGGGAGAGAAACATGAATGTGTGGTTGCCTCTTGCATGCCCCCTACTGGGGACCTGGCCTGCAACCCAAGCACGTGCCCTGACTGGGGAATCGAACCTACAACCCTTTAGTTCACAGGGCACTGAGCAATACCAGCCAGGGCAACTCTTGCCTGATATTAATGTAAAGAAAGCTCATTTTTTTCAAAGCCAGGTTTACTGAAGCATAATTTATATACAGTAAAATTCACCCTTTGCAGTGTACAGTTCTATGAGTTTTGACAAATGTAAACAAATACATAACCACCAAGATCACTTTTTTCCCCACCACTATTTATATAAATACTTAGATACATACTTAGATGTCAGTAAGAATAAAAAAGCAAATCTATATTTTATTTTAATTACCACTCTAGTTCCAGGTTGATGAAGATCTAGATATTTATGAAAACAATAAAAGAAAAACCCAGAAATGTAATTACTCTCACTTAAAAAAAAAAATTATCACCCAAGGACATGTTCATTGATTTTAGAGAGAAAGGAAGGGGTAGGGGGAGAGACAGAGACAGAGACAGAGACAGAGAGACACTGATTGGTTGCTTCCTGTATGTGCCCCAACCAGAGGGATGAAACCTGCAACCTTTCGATATACCCCGCCAGGGCTTACCCTCACTTTTAAAGGAGAATTTTATAAGCCAAAGTAATACAAGAAATTAGCAATGACTGGGACAACCAGACATTATGTCTCCTCCCGTGGTCTTAACATGAAGTACCCAACTCTTACTCTTTTTTTTTTTTAAGGTTAAACTTTAATCACACCTTTAACTTCTAGTTCACAGGAATTAAGGATTAAACTAATAACACCATAAAGATGGAAAACGCCAATCTGGAAGATACGATGTGCTGTAAGACACTAGCCCAGGTTCTCCTAGTCATTAAAACACGGAGATTTTTTTAAAGGACTCTTGCAAATTAAAAGAGATCCAAGTTACATGTCACCCAGATGCAACACAGGGCCCTGGGTTTGATCTTGGTTTGGGCATAGAGATGTGAAGGGAATTTGGGGGATTCACGGGGAAACTTTTTCTGAATGTAGACTGGAAATTGAATGCTAAAAATAATTATTGTTAATTTCTTTATATTAGATGTGATATTTTGCTATGTAAGAAAATGATCATTTTCGAGGTGCATATGGAAGTCTTAATGATAGTGTCATGCTTTCTGTCATTTAAAATACTTAAGAAAAATATGAGTTGAAGGGGAAAAATGGACATGACAAGGTAAATTCCCTTACGAAACTTTTCAACTTCGTAATAATAGGAAACTCTAAAACTAAGATAACTCCAGGAGGAAGGGGGAAAGATTCGCAATAAAAATGATTAGTCCCTAAAATTAAAAGAACTAAAAAGGCAACCAGTCAAGTACCCAGTTCTCGGTAAACTACTACTGAAAAGTGTTTGGTTTCACTCATATCATACTCAATGAAATGGAAAATAAGACTACCATGAGATATTATCTTGTACCTATTAGTGAATCTCTTTATCCTTGTAATACTTCCTCATATAAATTCTTTTTCTGGTATTGTATTGGTACATCAGCTTTATTTTGATTAGTATTTGCCCATTCTTTTTATCCCTTGATTTTCAACCTTTTAATGTCATTTTTTCATGAAGTATATCTCTAGAAAATAGATGAGATGATTTTAATATAATTTTATAGTAGCTTCCTTTTCACAGGTGAGATTAATCTGTTTTCAATTACAGTGATTCCTGAGATGTATTTCTCATATTTTTTCTGTGCTTTTTCTTTACTTCGTTTTTTCCTTTCCTGGTCCTGGATTGATTGAGCTTCCTTTTTCCCATGTTTTATTCTACTGGTTTGGGACTTACGCATTCGATTTCTGTTATTTTAGTGATCACTTTTAAATTTTTTACATGCTATTTTGAAGTGTAGTTAATATCTTTAGCATCCTCCCAACAGTACAAGTACCATAAAACGCACCAACTCTGATCACTCCATCCATCTCCGACATTATCATCGTTTAGTATCTTTGTTCCTCATTGTCTTGAAATCCCCTAAATAAATTATTTTTAACCAGCATTGTTTATTTAGCTTTGCCGACACATTCGTCACTCTCTTTGATCACCTCCGCTTCTGGCATTGCACCTTCCTGCAGGGTTCATTTCACTCATTCCGTTAGCAAAACTTACCAAACCCTATTGCTAAAGAAGCCAATCCCACAGTGCTGATGTCAGCATTAAACAAAGTTTTGGGGTTTTTTTAAAGTGCTTTGTAAATTGCAAAATGCTGTAAAAATATAATCGATTTATGTTTTGTGCACTGATTATTTTCAGAGGGGTAGTCTGGTAAAATGTAACAGAAGCTAAAAAATATCACACAAGTTCCGTGGCATAAGGAAATATTTTCAGAAATGATACAGTTGTGGAATATTGGAAACAGCCCAAATGGTGATGTAAATTGTGGTATATCAATTTCATCTAATAGCAGGTAACCTTTAAAATAACAAGTAGATACAAGAAGTATTAATAAACAAAAAATAAACACAAATTGCATATACTCATTGATGACAGCTCTGTAAGTCTGCCTGTGTTTGTAAAGACTAAAAGAAGTTATCAAAAAACCTGGTAGCTGCTAGGTCAAGGGGAAGAAGTTTTGTGTTTATTTTCCTGTAATGTTTCTTCAATAAAAAATTATTTTAAACATATACTTGAGGATTGAAAGGATGGAGGTTAGAATAAGGTCAAAAAAGGAAAGAGATACTATCATTTTGCATTTAGTCACCAAAAAAATTTTGTGGCATCATGCCTAGTTGATTGATTAGAATCAGTTCATAGAAATGTCATTTGACCTTAAATGACTACACAGTTAGTAAAAACCACAGTTACCAGTTTTTGAAAACAGGTTGCCAATTTGGAAGCCACGAATTGAGATAAAGGTTTTAGGGCAAAAGGATGGATGTTACCCACTAATATGCCTTTTTAACACTATTCAGATCCCTTTTTCTAAATGATATAAGTACTAATAATTCTCAATTCTGAACACTGGTTGCTAATTTATTTCTGTTCTACTAAAGTAACTTGGATTTTTAAAAATGCTATGGTAGTTCACATTGGCCTTGTCTCCGGCTCAGCCTTAAATTTCGCTTTTTTTTTTTAGGAGCCCTGTCAAAGTTGTTTCTGTTCCTTCAGACTCCTTGATTTTCTGCAATATTCATATTAATTTGTTCAACTAATACAACCAAGTGCCTGCTTACTCATTCAGCTATTTATTCAACAAAAGTCAATCAAGTGCCTGCAATGGGCACTTGAGAATGAAGAGGCCAATTAAATAAAAGCCTTATTCTCAAGGACCTCACAGACTAGTGATGAAGTCAAACGGTCCCAAGCCTGTGACATTCATGGGATACAAAGTCTGTTTAACAATCACAGTAAAACAATCATTAACTTTGTTCATCGTGCAATGGTATTTTTAATAAACCTTTTATTTTGAATAATTTGTGATTTGCATTAAAATTACAAAAATATTATAGAGAGTTCCTGTGTACCCTGCCCTGTGTTTTCTCTGCTGTTCACAACAGTAAGGCACACTTGTCACACCTGAGGAACACACACTGGGCCATTACTAGACTCCACAGTGTCTTTGGTGGCAGGGGGGCCCTTAGTGTTACCCAGTGACCTTTTTCTGTTCCTGGATCTCATCCAGGATATCACACTACATTTAGTCATCACGTCTTCTTAGCCCGCTCTGGCTAGCGATAGTTCCTCAGACTTGTTGGTTTTTGACCACCTTGACAATTTTAAGGGGTCCTGGCCAGGTATTTTGCCCTTTACTTTGGGCCTGCATAATGTTTTCCTCATGGTTAAATGGAGCGCATGGGTTTGGGGGAGAAAGACCACAGAGATAAAATGCCATTCTTACCACATCATATCAAGGGTACATACAGCGTATTAGCATGACTTAGCACTGTTGATATTGATCTTGGTCACCTGGCTGAACTTTGACAGATTTCTCCATTGCAGAGTTACTCTTTTGACAATCCTCTTCCCGTACCTTTCTTTTAAAGAAAGTCACTGTGTATCCCACACTTAAGGTGGGCGATGCTCCACCTCCTTGATGGTGGACCATATTGACATAAATTACTTGGGATTCTTCTGCACAGGAGATTAAAAGCGTTCCCTTTTGTTGGGAGTTTTACGTTGATAAAGTTCTTTCAAATACATTATTTTATGGGCACTGCTCTGAGAGAGTTTGCAGTCAGGCTGGGGAGATCAGACTCATAGAAGGAAAGTTAATATCCCACACAAAATTTTAAGAAACATAATTCTCCACGCCCCTCTTCATAGCAGCACAACTTACAAGAGCCAAAGTATGAAGAAACCCGAATCTATTGAGGACAACTAGATGAACAAAATGCAGTATATTCATACCATGGGTTATGACTCTACCTTAAAAATGGAAGAAATTCTGCCACATGCTATAACATGGATGAACTTTAAAAACATTATGCTAAGTGAAATAAACGAGTCACACAAAGACAAATACTGTTTGATTCCACTTACGTGAGTTACCTAGAATAGACAAATTCACAGAGACAAAGTCGAAGTTTGGTTGCCAATGGCGGGGTGAGGGGGCAATAGGAAGTTCTCGTTTCATGGGTTTAGAGTTTCAGTTTTGCAAGATGAAAAGAATTCTGAAATTGGATCACACCATATCCTGAACGTATTTAACACCACTAAACTGTACAAATAAAAGTAGTTAAGATGTTAAATTTTCTTACGTGTATTCTACCACAGCTTAAAACATTAAAACATATTTAAAAATAGGTTTAAAAAAAGTGCTAGTCCTCCAATAGGAATGCACAGCTATATTGTAAACCAGAGGCTGCAAAATGGCACCAGGTATGGTTTTTAAAAATAGGCATTGCCGAAATTTAAAAATCAAGAGACTATATATAATAATCAAGATTTCTGGCTTTTTTGAAAGCTTGATGATCTGGCAACATAAGCCCAAGGGTGTCACATGGCAACCATCAGCTGGAGCTGAGTAGCACCTGCCACCTCTAGGCAGGTCACACACGCTGCGTTTGCCGTAGTCCCACCCTCTTCGTCAGGTTACACCTTGCTCACCTCCCTCATTTTCATGGTCGATAACCGTGACTCTCCTAACAGTAGTGAGGGGTTGGTGAGTCTTCTCCTGCTTAGCGAAGGCCAGTACAGGGGGACCTCAATCTTCCACCCCCCAGATTGCCCGCACAGGCCTGTAATGGAAGTTAAAAACTCAGAACTTGGTGTATTTAAGGTGTTAAAATAACAAGTCACTTGGCAGTTCCTCTGAAATCTTGATCCAAGCCTGCGGTTCCTCCAAGTAGCCCAAAGCAGTCCGAGGAGAGAGTGAACACCTGCCCAGGAAATCGTCCGGGGAAAGGGAGCTCCTGCCCCAACCCGGCTTTGGTTCTGATCGCGCCTTTTAACAATACCTCCATCCACGTCTACTGTGATTCCTACCTGGCTCCCGAAGTGAGTCGGAACCTCTCCTGCAGTCTCAAGAAAAAGGCCTTTCAGGTGTTCAAATCAGAGGTGTCTGACCGGGAGTCCCAAACTTCAGCACAAACAAGACATGGTACAGGAAGGCTGCCACCGAAGTCCTACACTACTTTTGTCCTACCTGTGCAGAGCTCTGCTTACATGCATGCAAAAGGCATGTCTACCTGCCGGCTGCCTCTGTCTCTCCTACAAAACTCGAGCCAACTTTGGAAAAGGGGTCTACATCACCCCGCCATCTGTGTTTGGTACTATCTGCCCCAGGTCCTCAAGACAGTCCTAAAGTCAGGCTTGCAGGCCACCCACACAGAACCACTTGGGGATGTGCACTGAAACCCTCCATTAAAAGCAAATGGCTTACAGCTGCCTTATGCGCGCTCAGACCAGCGAGGGAGGAAGTGTGTGGTTTAAAGGGGGCCTCATTGGCTCCCTCCCGGGATTACAGGTCTGCACCTAAGGAACACAATGGCTGATTACCCCCATCATGTCTGGCCCGTGCAGGGTGTGAAAGGACACCCCCACCCTTGTCAGATAGGAAGGAGGGACCATGCCTGTATGGTATGTGGCTGTGATGGATCTTTACAGGGCACCTCTCCAGTACCCATACCCCTCTTACTTCTGCGTGGGAGCCCACATTTCTTACGTATGCCATTTGGGTGGGATGAAGCCAACCTCCAGCTCCAGGGAGGGCCAACCAGTAATATTCTACCCCGCTGGCCACCATTCAAGGATAAACTATGTGATCCCTTGTCAAAAGGAGGCCGAATTCCGGGACTCTTGATGAACCAATCAGAAAAGCACCAGTTGCTCTCTCCTGCTGCTCGTGAACAGAATTCCCACTGATCCGGGAGTTTCGGCGTCATCTTGGGACCGTTGTGGGAGAGCTGCCTGACAATGGAGTTATATAATGTTTGTTTACATG
Organism: Mormoops blainvillei; assembly: GCA_004026545.1. Classification (NCBI taxonomy): domain Eukaryota; kingdom Metazoa; phylum Chordata; class Mammalia; order Chiroptera; family Mormoopidae; genus Mormoops; species Mormoops blainvillei. The sequence goes on from PVJD01009474.1 coordinate 25,225, forward strand.
AGCTAATAAAGCCTCGGTTTGGCTTCAACCAGTTTGGGCTTGGTTTTTGGTTACTGGCAGCACAAACAACCCTAATCAAGACCCCAGCACACCCAACCTGACCCTGCTCAGTTTTAATGATCTCTGCTCCAATCACCACCTTCCCACCCATACTTTCAGCTCCTTTTAAAGAAACTCAGTCTAGCAACAACCGTGACAGAATTTAGTAGACCTGAAAAAAAGTTCTCAATATTTGTGTATTTTAGCATACAATTCTATTTAGTGGTCTATATCATATTTCTCTTTTTTCATGTGTATCTTTTAAGAGGAAATTCAGTCTTCCGATTTTCAGAAATGCAAATGTGGGGCAATGATGTATCAGCCCCAAAGTCTTCTTTTGTACTAGAAAATGTTTTCAAAGGGGGAAAACAGGGATTTTTATTATTAAAAGATAAAAATGAATTTTTTTTAACATAGAGGGCATTGGAAACATTTGGTTTCACAATATGCCATTATTAGACCATCTCTATCTGATTGATGGAAATTATTCATTTCCTCAAAGAGAGAGAGAGAATAAATTGGTTGAGGATACAGGCTTGTGCAGTGCACTTTGCCCACGGCAGCCGCCGAACGTTCAGAGCCATGAGGGTGCTTCTGCATTTGAGCCTCCTAATCCTGGGAGCCGCCGCCACCTGTGCCATTGCCGTGCAGAGTCCCATGGAGAGACTGGTGGCAGAGACCATGGCACTGCTCTCCACTCACCAGGCCCTGCTGATAGGCGACGGGGTAATTTTTCTTTCTGGGTCTTATAGTCTTTAAGGGGCATCGGAGATTACTGGTGTGGCTAATTTTTAAAGATCCGTTATGAATAATGAAATTATGAGTGTTTGTAATAGATCATTGGTAACCATTTCGCAATCATTTTATTCAGCCATGAGCGCTCGAGTGCTTTGAAAATGACTGTGTTTCCTTTCCTTTTCAGAACCTGATGATTCCTACTCCTGGAAATAAAGACGTAAGTTAAAGTCTGATTGTGTGAATAAGTAAATTGTACATTTTAGGCTATAAAGCAATAGTTACCATTGGAACTGTTTTATGTTCTGTACTCTGTTTTTATGTGTGTGATATGAATGTTTGTACTTGTAAGTATTAGGAATGACTCTACAAGTAGAATCCATTAAACAGGCAGGTCAGGACTTTGGCAGGTAAGAGGTGCCTCTTGGTCCCCTTTCAACTCTGACCACCTCGCTTGTTTTCCTCACTTTAATGTCTTTTTGAAAGCGTTAGCCACTCAGGGTAATATTTTTAGAATCATGCTCAGTACACATTGAAATATATGATGAATGCTCTATATTAACAGTCATTTCCACATTTTAAAAATGATCATGACCCATAATGGAATGGTGTTCATTTGCAGCGTCATGGGCATACTAAACTGTAAAACAGGTGACTTCATTAGTCTAAGTAGAATAAAATGACCGGGTAGGACCATCAAAAGGGGCTCTGATGTGAGGTCAATTAGCAATGTAGCTGCATTACACTTCCTAAACATTTTATTTTTTATTCTGTATTTAATTTTATGTCATTTACAAAACCCCTCAGTAATTATATTACTTATTATAAACCTTGCCTACTTTTAGAAATTATATCTCAGTGTGAGTTGGTTGCTGCCTAGAAACGGAACAAGTAAATGACTCTTTGGAGAAGGGAACTCATGTAAACACCACAAAACAAAGTCTAGCTCATTGGGCCAATTTTTTATACCTTGATTGGATTACTTATATTTTTTAAACCTTCCTCACTCAGCACCAACTGTGCATTGAAGAAGTCTTTCAGGGGATAGATACATTGAAGAATCAAACTGCACAAGGGGACGCCGTGGAAAAACTCTTCCAAAACTTGTCTTCAATAAAGGAATACATAGACCGCCAAAAAGTAAGTTAAAACAGTTAGTAGAAATTTCAGTATGTTTGCCTGACCGTGTCTATTTTCACAGGAATGAACAGATTCCTACATACCTCTTGTCTGCTCTTTTTCACAGAAAAATAAGTGCGAAGGGGAACGATGGAGAGTAAAAAACTTCCTAGACTACCTGCAAGTGTTCCTTGGTGTGATAAACACGGAGTGGACAATGGAAAGTAGACACTAAACTGGCTTCTTATCGTGAAGAATTTTGGAGGAGAAGGATGTTTTCTTACCATGAGAATGACAGTCAACCAAGGGTAGGGCCTTCAAGCTCAATGTAATTAAAATTCCGAGGCAAAGTATCAGTAATTTCAGGCATACTCCTACCTCACTACCTCACTTAGGCAGAAAGCATAAAAATAAAACATTGGAGATATATTTCAGATATAGGGATCATGGAAGTATTTTCCTCCAGTTTGCTCCAGGCAAAATAGATGTATACTTTTTATCTTATTTAAGGCAACATTCTGTAAAAATGTTTGCTAACTTAATATTATTTATGAAATGGTTAAGAATTTGGAAAAGTAATATTTATTTCATGTCATGCTGTGTTCTAGTAAAACAAAAACGGACAATGCTGGTTCAGTTTGCTGCTGGCCTGTTTCTTACTCCTGAAGCGGGCGCTGTGCGTGTGGGAACAGGCTGAGCGTGGGGTGGGGGCTGCATGCGTGCCGCCGAGCACTCCCCTCGCCCTGGTAGCAGAAGTCACACGGTTGCTGGGTGTGCCACGTGTGGACATAGTGCAGCAGAACTTCGCGGGGACGTGGGCAGCGGGGTACCGGCAAGGGCTGAGCCTGGTGTCCTCTCCACGATTCACTCAGAACCTAGGGCGATGCAGGTTGAATGGTAGGTGATGAATGAATGCAGGGAGGAAAGGAGTGAGTGCATAGGCCTTCTAGGGCTGGCCATAGAATTAAAGTGAGTTTCAAGGCTGCCCTTGTGAGGAGGACAGTAGAACGGCGTGTGACTCTGTGACTAGGTCTCGTCTCAGCCTGTGAGAAGAATGTGGCAGGCCGGTCCTACGGCTGGTTCAGGGAAAGAGCCAGAAACCCTCCTTGTGGAGCCCGGAGCCCGGGGCCTGGGGGAGTTGTTCTTCCCCTTGCCCGGTACCGCTGCCTGACAAAAGGGGCAGAGACGCGAGGGCAGGCAGTTATGTCGGGGAGGCTGGGCTCCGAAGGTCCCCGGCAACCTGTATTCTGGGAGGCAGGGGGAGACCGGGCAGAACAACACTCCCACCTGCCCACTTATGACCCTCTATACTATCATTGGAGGTCCTTCTGCTTGAGTAAACTTCTCAAGGATCCAGAAAATACATTCTTTACAATATATTCAAGATTTTAAAACTGAGACCTGGAGGAGAGACCCAGCAGCAAACAGCTACGCCACTGATTTCCTCACTCAGTCACTGATCGCAGGCCCCACTCTGCGCGCTGGGACACAGCGCGGGCGTGGGGGCATGTGCGGAATGTCCCACAAACAGAGCCATTGCCCTAGGCATCAGCTGCGTGGATTGCGTGTGGCGTGCTTGACTGCTTGTGTGGGGCCACCTCTCCCACTGTTTCTGGGCATGGGGGAGGGGCCAGAGCAGTCCACGTGGGTTCCCGGGTGGGAGAATGCAAGTCCTTCTGGGAAAGGAGGTGTTTCCTTTCCTGCACAAGCTCAGCACTGTGCCCTGGCCCAGGTCCCCCACCGGTACTCCCCCCAATCCCCCCGAGCTGGAGCTCAGTCCATGAAGAGGGAGATGGGTCAGCACGGCCCACACCGACTGCTCTAGAGACTGACGGGAAACAGGAAACTCCACCCGCGCAGGGAATTCATGTCAATCTAATTCAATTCAACCAATATTTATTGAGCCCCCGCATGTGCTAGGGCTAGTCTAGGGACCAGGAGCTATCAGTGAATACGACAGACAAAATTCCCTACCCGTATAGACCGACATTCTCTCTCAAAAAAGGTCATCTGCCCACTTCTTCATCAAGGTGCGTTATAGTTCGTGTGGATTTAAGGCTGGAATATCCTATCTAAAGTCTCGCTGACGGACTCTTACCAATCTGCCGGGTCTCAGAGAAGCTGGGAGCAATCAGGGTTGTATGCAACAAACCAAAAGGGATGTTCTTGGATGTGCCAAGGATTTATAGCGCAGAAACTGCGATTCCCCGGTTGGTTCCATCCTCCCTGTAGAGGCAAAGCCATCCGAATGGTCCCTCGCCAGGGGCAGCAGGGTTTCTGCCTCTCACCCAGGCTTGACTACTGTGGGGGCCATCAGGGGAGAGGGATTTGGCAGCCTCCGAGCTATAGGAATACTTTTGCGAGTCTTGCTTTTCCTCCCCAAAGCTTGTCCCAATAACAGAGCATCTGTTTTCCCTCCATCTCAGTGATGACTGTTATTTCCAGCGTGGGCGGCGGGGGGGCAGGGGGGGCAGGCAGTGTGGGCCATTAGGCTGGTTTTTGAGGGTCCTCAGCAGAGAGCACCTCAACAGAATGCATCCAAAGCCAAAGTCACTCTTTGTCCGCCACCCTTATTCCCTGAAAACTGCCCTTACTGCTCCTCCTTCTCCTTCTTTCTCCTCTTCCTCTGAGGTTCCTCGTTGTGGCTCATCCAGCCCTGGTTTCCTCCCTGTCACCTTTCTGGCAGCTCCCTGACTTCTGCCCTCTGAGTCGTCCCATTCAGCATTCAGCCTCTGAAATGCCTCTCAGATTCCCTGTCTCCGCCCCCCTGCCTCCCACCTAGATTCCGACCTCACCAGCTCCCTGCTTCGAGCACTCCCCGCGCGTGTGTGTGTGTCAGGGCTGCTGATAAAATACACTCATGTCCCCATGTCACTCCTGTTCCCATGGGCAGGAAAACCTCTGGCTCTGTGCTACCTCAGGTCCAGGCTCCTTCACAGGTCACACCTCGGCCCCCTCTAAGCCCTGCACACATGCTGGCATCTTTCTCTTAATGCTGCTTGCAAGAGGCCAGGAACCTCATTCTTATTACTTTAAATGGGAACATTTCTAATGCGTTACATCTCAATTGAAAGCCCTCAGCCAATTTTCCAAAACATAAAACACAGTAAAATGCCTGTAATAAACAATAAGCTAACGTGTTAGGTTGTAAAATGTTTTTTGGCATTTACATATTTGCTTAGTAAACTGTAGTAAAATAGGGATATAAACTATCTAAAGCAGTACTCCCTGATCACTAGATCATTAACAGGACTGCTTTGTCTTATCACACGCTACATGTGCCCTTAGCTGACCTTCAGAGCCTTTCCAACTGTCTTCTGTGAACTTTGCTGTGTTATCAATTACATTTGGAGTGGGCCTAAAAACTTTCTGTGGTGAGCTCCCTCCCATCACGTTGTTTGAAAAAATGCATCAAGTTTGGGGGACATAAATATAGTATTTTTCCTATATAAATACTGGTAGACAGGCATTGTATTGACAGACACGTATTCAGTATGTTCCATGAAGGAAAGTTCTATGGGGGAAATAGTCCCTGGGGAGACGTCCTGTGGGGAGGTGTCCTGTGGGGAGACGTTCTGTAGGGAGTGCTGGGTCCTGTTCTTTCTGAAACACTCCATGAATTTTCACATCTGTGTGCTTTTGCCCACTCTGACTTGGTACCTCTGCCTTCCCCATACCGGGAACACGGAGCTGTCCCCGAGACGTTTTCATTCATTGCACTCCCTTGGCTCCCACGGTCCAGCTCGGATGAGTCCTCCTTCATTCTTTCCCTGCCCAGCCCAGCAGTGTTGGCTGCTCTTCCTGAGTGCGCTGTGTTTCTTTGCACATTTCCCTAGCAGAGCTCTTTTTTTCATATGTCCGCCTTTGCAGATACATCTGATCCATCCCTGCACACGTATCGGTCTGAGTCCAGGTGGTGCCGCAGTAACTGACTGCCCCGGGGTCCCAGGGGCGGGTCACATCAAAGCTTTTCCTTAATCACACAGAGTCGACTGTGGGAGAGAGCCTGACCCATATGGTGGGTGCTTTAGCAATTCCCTGGGCAGAGAACAAGAGTCACAGAAAATCATACATGCGTTCTTAAATACTTCCACTCCCATCACATTACTTAGAGCAGTGACAGTCCCGTGTGCCCAGAAAGAGAGGACAGTCAGAGCTCCTGAAGAGAAGCGCTAACCTAACATGACAGACCCCCAGCCAGGGTTCACCGTGTCCGGGGCTTTGCCGACGAAGGGAAGCACGCTGCTACTTACGGACTGCCTGCTCTGGGGTAGGATTTTCCTAGACACCTTATGTCAGTATCTCAATGAATTCTCATCACCAGACAATGGGAGATAATATTATGTCTTTTTTAAGGATATGGAATCAAAGGCTCAGAGAGTTTAAATTACTGGCCAAGGTCACACAGTGACTACAGCGGGATTCGAACCCTGGTATGTCTCATTCCAAACCTCCCATACTTTCTGAAAGAGGCTTATTCTTTTGGCCTTAAGAAATCAGTGAAGTAGGTGAAATGGCTGACCAGCACACCCAGGCTAGCTGATGGGGGGTCCCCAGCACACTGAGTGGCATGTACGTGTCTACAAGGGAAGAAATGAGGGAGAGCAGGGGTCGAGGAACACAGAGCGTACTTTTCTATGGAATTCACCAGATCGTGAGGCCTGTTTTCTTCCACCCTGTCCACCGGTCTCAGTGAGCAAGGAGAGGAGGTGACATCGGAAACTAATACAACATTGCATGTCAACTGTAAATGAAAAATAAAAAAAAATTTTTTTAAGAAAGAAGAGGGGGTTAATCCAGGTCTATAAAACTAAACCTGCAGAGACAGGAAGCTCACTCAAGTCCCCCGTGGTCACTGTCCCCGTGTTTTACTCAGCTCTGCAGCCAGGGCTGTGGTGGTTACCAGGAACCAAGAAAGCCTGCTCTCCGTGAGAGCAGACCCTGCGCCTTTCTGGAACCGACCAGCGAGAGCCAACAGCGTAATGCCCTCAATGTGAAACGCTCAAGGCTGTGGCCGCTGTACTGACAACTGGCTCCCAATGAAGTGGACCATTCTCATGCCATTGGGCCAAATGTCAGTCTCACTAAACCAGCAACCAAATGGTACACCTTAGGGACTCAGGCAACCTGGGCAGGTGCTTGTTTGGTAATCTTCCTCCAAACAGTTTTGCCCAAAGTACAGAAGCAAAAAAAAAAAAAAATCCATGTGACTAGCTGCCTCTGAGGAGAGAAATCAACGCTCAGAGCCTGGAAATGTCCCCGCTCCATTCCTTCCTCTCAGTACAATGCGAGATTCGCTCCTAGACATGATCGGCCCAGCCCTGGCAAACACGCACCTGGGGGAAATGGACCAGGTGCCTCTGAAATCCCAGCGAACGCTGAGCCGGAGCCACGTGACTTGACCGCTTGCATGTGCGGAAGACCCGTCCCTTGCCACCACTGTGTGACTGCAAAACTTCCTGCAGGGCCCTCAAAGAGCGACCTGTCCCCGGCCAGTCCAGTCCTGCTCCACTGACCAACCAGCCGGTGATGGACCCGCTGATGTTCATTTCATGCTGCATTCTCTTGCTAACCTGCCATGACAAAATACCACCGACCGGGGGGCTTTAACAACAGAAACGTACTCTCTCTCAGTTCCCGAGGCCGAAATTCCAAGATCAAGGTGTCAACAGGGCTGGTTTTCTCTGACGCCTGTCTCCTTGGCTCGCAGGCGGCTGCCTCTGCGTGAGGTCCTCACGTGGTCTGCCCTCCGTGTGCGCGTGTCCCTGGAATCTCTCCATATGGGTTAATCGCCCCCTCTTCTTTTTTCAAGGTTTTTTTTTTTTAATTTTTAGAGAGTGGAGGAGGGAGGGAGAAAGAGAGAGAGACAAACATCAATGTGTGGTTGCCTCTCATATACCTCCCCACCCCCCAACTGGGGACCTGGCCCACAACCCAGGCATGTGCCCTGACCGGGAATCGAACCGGTGACACTTTGGTTCGCAGGCTGGCACAAAATCCACTGAGCCACACCAGCCAGGGTTAATCTCCCCCTCTTATAAAGGACACCAGTCAGATTAGATTAGGGCCTGCCCTAGAATCCACATGTATAATAACTTACCTTTTAAAAAGCCCTACTTCCAAATATAGTCACCTTCTGAGGTACCGAGGGCTAGGACTTCAACCTACAAATTTTGAGAGAATACAATTCCCTCCATGATAGACTCTAAAAGGAACTGTTTTCCTCTGGCACCAGGGATGATACAGGGGTCCGCCTCCATGAGGAGCAGACAGATCACATTTCTCCTTCTCTCCCTCTGTTTCAGGAACACACAGAAGTGAGGGACAGCGGGCTGTACATCTGAAAACGAAGTGCTGAGACGTGCGGAAAACCAACTCAGGGGACCCAGAACCTTTCTGACATAGCGCAGCTCAGAAAGTCACACAAAGTAGCCTCTGCAGGACCTCAGAGGTCGGGTAGGTGGACCCCGTGCCACCCGGTGTGTGCCAACCTGGAGCCAGTAGCTTCGCTCCTCTGTGGGCCATAGGAAAAAGAGACCTAAGAAGAGCTGGGAAGAAAACCCACATAGTCTACAGAGGAAACGCAGTAGGACCCAGAGCTGAGGTCTCAACAGCAAGACGCGGAAGGCTAGTGACAGCAGCCTGTTATTTCCAAAGTGCTGGGGGGGAAAAGTCGTTAACCTAGAATTCTGTGCACGCTAAACATTTCTTCCAAAAATAAGGCTGAACTAGAAACATTTTTTTAAAACTGGCTTTATTTTTAGAGTCGTTTTGGGGTCACAGCAAAACTGAGCAGAAAGCATGGAGTTTCCAGACACCCTGTGATCTCACACAGGCTCAGCCTCTATCGACGCCTGCCCCAGAGTGGCATGTGTGTTGTAATCCGTGAACCTACACTGACATGTCGTCATCACCCGTTAATGTCATTGTCACATCGCGGTTCACTCTTGCTGTTGAACATTCCATGGGTTTTGGGAAATGTGTAATGATATGTATTCACTGTTATAATATCATACAGACAGCTTCACTGCCCTGAAAATCCTCCGTGCTTCACGTTTTCATCCCTCCCTCCGCCCCCCAATCCCTAGAAACCACTAATATTTTTACTGCCTCTATAGGTTTGCCTTTTCCGAATGTCATGTCATTGGACTCACACAGTATGTAGTCTTTTCAGGTTGGCTTCTTAGTAATAGTCACTTAGAGCTATGCATTCAAGATTCCTCTAGTGCCACGGCTTGGTGGCTCATTTCCGTTTAGCACTGAACAATATTCCATGGTGGATGCATCACAATTTGTTTGTTCACTCACCTGCTGAAGGCCATCATGGTCGTTTCCATGTTTGGTCATCATAAATAATTGTGTTATAAACATCCTTGTGCGGGTGCACGTGCGTGGATATGTTATTAGCTTATTCGCGTAAATACTAAAAAGCATGATTATTGGTTAAAGGTATGTTTAGTTTTTCTTAGAAACTGGCCTACCGTCTTCCGCAGTGGCTGTACCATTCTGCATTCCCGCCAGCAATGAATGAGACTTCCTGGCGGTACGTATGCTCACCAGCAATCAGTATTGTCAGGGTTTTGGCTTTGGCCATGCCAATAGGTGTGTAGTGATGGGTATCTCACGGTTTTAATCTGAAGTTCCATAATGACCTATGATACGGAGCAGTTTTTCACATGCTTATTTGAAAATGCGTCTCTTCTTTGGGGTGGTGTCTGTTCATACCTTTTGCCCATTTTTTAAATCAGCTAAAAGCATTTTAAGATGAGCAAAAGAGAGCTTACTGACAATAAACTCTCATTGAAAGGACTTCGCTGGATCATACTCTGGAGGGAGATAAATCATCTTCGAAGGACGGAAAGAAGGAATCTACTGTTTTATACAGGATGATGTTATCTTCCTCCAGAAATGATTTACTTTTCTTCTAGAACACAATTAGCGTAAGAACAAGTCATCTTAGTTTAGTCTGAGAATCAGCTGATGGAAAACTGGGTTTGGTTTTAAAAGTCTGGTCGGTCTGTCTGAAGTTGGTTCTTAGCCTTAGAGTGTAACTCCTCAGAGGTGCCCATGGAAAGTCCCTCTTGGTTGCGGGCCCTGAACTCCAATTTTGGTTCCTCTATACCCATGAGACGGCCCCAAACTCTGCCTTATCCGGTCCCTCAGCCACGGCTTCTCTCTCGGCTTCTCCAGCCCTAGGCCACAGCTCTCCCATCTGCAGGTACCCCAGGGCAAAAAGCAAAGCCGCCTGCCAGGTTCATCTCTATACTTTCCGTCCAAGAACTTCGGTCTCTCAGGTCTTCACCGCCATGCTAGCTCTCTGATTCTTCCAAACATACTTAAAAAACTATTTGGTAAGCTTTCTTAATTGTTCTTCCCTAGAGGGCTACTCTGTGTAAGCTAGGCGGCCACAGCCTGACTGAACTGTACTGGTTTCCGCAGAGGCCAGAAAGGCAAGTTGAATGGGACTGTGAGCGGGAGCGGCACTCCTGCACGATCAAGTTTTTCATGGTGACAGTCATCCGGGAATACAGTACTGTGTTGTATGTCGCCTGTGATTTACTATCTTGAGCAGGATCGGGGTAACTTCAAGGCTTTCCACTTGACCCATGCTTTATAGATCCGAGAACCCCTGTGAAAGTTCTCCCAGGTGCTAGGAATATTTACCCCATGTACAAAGAACTACACATAAAATAATCACAGGGTGTAAAAAACATTTATGCCAAAGCTCCATTTGTTATTTATCCTATATAAGTTCCATTCTGACCAGAAAATCATGGTGGCATTTAGGTTTCCCCGGCGTTGGTGTCAGCCCGTCAGCCTGGACCTCGTGTGTATCAATTTTCGAAAATCTGGACATTTCTTTTGTCGGTGCACGGTTATTCTGACGATGACGCTAGGTCTTTTTAGTCAAGAACTGAAGAAGGTTTATTGCGTGTATATGCAGTGGGATTGTAGGGTCCTCTCGTTGAGTGAATGGAGACTGGATTTAGGAACTGCCTTAGACGTGGGAAGTGGGGGAAGGGCCTGGTTTTCCACTGTGGTGGCTGATAGCAGGCCTCTGACCACAAGCTCTTGATTCTATCTGACTACATGTCCACTGAATAGCAGGTTGATTGATTTTCCACCTCTCCGGCCTCTAAGAACACTTCAACGTATTAGCGACCGCCAGAGATCCCTGAGTGTCAAAGATAAGGCACCCTGGTTGCAGCTAGAATCTTGCTGCTCTGGCTTTTTTGTTTTTTTTTTATTTCTTTTAATTTTCTGTTGAAATTATTGGAGTAACATTGGTTAATAAAATTATATAAGTTTCAAGGGCACAGTTCTATTATATATCATCTGTATATTGTAGTATGCGTTCACCACCCCAAGTCAAGTCTCCTGCCATCACCATTTATCCCCCCATACCCTCTCCTCAGGTTTTCACACTCAAATCTTCCTAACCAAGGTCTTGTGGTCCCACCCTTTCCTGACGGTGACACAGAAGAGTGCCAAAGGTACACAACTGCTCTCCTTTGACGCTCTACAGAGACCTGCATGTGACCAGTCTCTGAGCCCAGTTTTCAGCGCCGACTGCCCTGTAGTGCAGGAGATAAGTAAGGGCCTCCTTTAACATTACCACAGACGTCTTCCATCATCCAGAGCAAACCTTAGCTTGGAATTAGGCTGCCCCAGCCTCTCACTGTCTTCGGTAAGCCCTCCAGGGCCATCCAAACGGTCACGGCACTCTGCAGTGCGTGCAAAGTGACTCTCACATGTTTCAGCCACTTCATCTTCCATCATCTTCTTCCTCCAAAGTAACCAGAGCTAGAAGCTTAAGAAATGGAAAAGTCAGCAAATGCCAGGAGTTATTGCCAACCTTCTTATCCTCGACAAGAGGTTTCTGTTATTTTAGAGCGGTGAGCAACCCAGCTACAGAATTTGATTCCAAGGGTCTGTTACATTGGATGCCAATTGCCATAGCTCAGGTCTCAGAAAGCAGAGCCTGTGCCAGGATTAAAGCGCCGGCAATTTATTTGGGAGTTATAAGCCCCGGTGGTGTTAAGGGAAAAAGGGAGGTGAGACAAGACAAGGTATGCAGCAAGCGACGTGATACATCAGAGTGAAGTGACACAGTAACGCACCGGCCACAGCGCCACACCGAGGCGCGAAGAAACACAGCAAGTCTCTCAGCGGGTGTGTCGGTTCATGACATGGAATTTCTCCGGAAGTGTTGAAAGGAAAAGGTGTACCTTACGACAGCAGAGAAAGGGCAAAGGAGAAGAAAATTTATGCACCAGCCTCCCTTTTCCCTCTCATATCCCATTGGTCAAGGTTTTCTCTCCGCAGGAGCCTCCCTCCCTGACCTTCCGAACTGCATCACCTGGCCCTTGGCAGCCGTGAAAGGGTGTGGCCAGGCCCCATTCCACACCGCGTGGCGTTTCATCCACGTCCAGAAGTGAAGGGGCAATTTGGTGCGGGTGGCAGCGGAGGAATCTGAGAAGGCATAGAAATCTGTGGCCAATACACATGAAAATTACAAAATTACAATTACTGAGTAAGAAGATAGAAAATCTGAAGGGTTTAGAACCAAATGGAATTAATTGTTAAAAAAAAAATCTTCCTACAAAGAATATACAAAGGCCAGGCTTATTATAGGTGGGTCCTCCCAGACTTTCAAGTCACAGTAATGCCAAACATAAACCCCTCTAGAAAATAAACAAAATGGAATATTTCCCAGCTGTGTTTGTGAAGCTAAAATATATTATAGTAAAATCGGAGGGAGACAGTATTAGAAAATTACAATCTTATAGTCAGTCACGAACATGGACACAAGAATTGTGAACAAAACAGTTTCAGTCCCAAACTAGCATGTGTAAAAGGGTATTACATAGTCATGAAGTTCAGTTTATTCCAGGAATTCAGGATTCGACATAAGAACATTGATTGATTGATTGATTTTAGAGAGAGAGAGGAAGAAACTTCACTTCTGTCGTTCCACCCATCCACGCATTCATTGCTTGCTTCTTGTATGGACCTAGACTGGAGCCTTGGTGTGTCGGGACAATGCTCTAACCACCTGAGCTATCTGGCCAGGGCTGAAAATTTCTCAATGTAATTTACCACATTAACCATTTAAAGAAATAAATCACATATCAATACACAAAAAGCATTACTGAAATTTTCTATCCATTTATTAAAACTACTTTTAGCAAAGTTGAAACAGAAGGGAGCTTTAATCTGATAAACTTACAGCAAATACTGTGCTCAGTGGTGTGATATGTTAAGTATCCCTTTAAGAGCAGGACAACACGGAACCCCTGCAAGACAACAGTATGTGCCCTGCACAGGCCCGGGGAGCACCCTGTACATCATAGACATCGTGAATTTCAAGTTGTGTTATGACAATTTCTCACCAGATGGAAGTCAAGTGTCTCGAGGAAGAGGTTTCTTTTTTCCTATTTGCACAAAGGTTCGATATGGACTAGTGGTGGCCCCGGATACTAATGACTCCATTTCTATTAAAAACTGTGACTGAAGGTCCTGGCTTCACAATTAGATACACGCAGAACTACTTAGTATGAGGATCGTAATGGAAGAAACAAAATTCATATATACATATGCATATATAATGCATATATATGCAGATGATACAACAAAAATAAAACCCAAAAGAATGCAGAGGCAATCAAATAATTAAAAGGGAGCAGTTTTTTTAGCAAACTGATGGATCATATACAAAATCAATTGTATACATCACAATAGCAATGTAATTTTAAAGATATTTATAATACTGACAAAAAATGAGGTGCCAAAGAATAAATCTAAGAAAATAATAGGAAACAATTTAAAACTTTATTGAAGGACATTACAAAGGAACTTAACAGATGCAGATACCTGCTGTACTATGTCCATGGATAGGAAAACCAATACTGTAATTTGGACACTGATCTATAAATTCAATGTAACTCCTATCAAAACCCCAATGATCATGGTGCTTACTAAAATGCACCTGGGAGAATGAGGGTCCCAGCACAGCCAATACAATCCTAAAGAAGATAGGATTGGGAGAATATGTTTCCACTGCATAGCGGGCTTCAATTATTAGGTCAATGTGGTGCTGGCATGGGGGTAGAGCAGTGGTTCTCAACAGAGGATGCCTCCCCCTGCCCACGGAAACATCTGGCAATCTTTGGTCATCACAACTAAAGTTGAAGAAGGAGGGATGTTGCGGTCATTGGTGGGTAGAGCCCAGGGATGCCACTAAACAGTACATAGGACAGCCCCCATGACAAAGAATTGCTCCATTTAAAATGGTACTAGTGCCAAAGTTGAGAATCCAGGGGTAGTGGTAGACTAATTAAAAAACTAATTAAAAAAGAAAGAAAACATGACCTTGGGGTGAGCATATCCAGCTGGAAACAGCTAGCACACTCATATTGGGTAACTTGAGGAGAGTTTACTTAGTAAAGGGACCATTATAAAAGTGAGAACAGGGTGTAGAGAAACCCCGAGGGAAAATGCAGTCCCCTGGGGTTAATAGGAGCTGTAACAGGACAGGTAATAACTACTACAACTCAGGGACACGGAGGGCTGTACAGAGAGGGTCACTGGTAGGGATGGGGACAGTCAAGGGACACAGCCAACCTGCAGCAACTTTGCAAGGACAGAACCGAGAGGACAAATACCCTGACTTGACTGACCTTTGACTGCCTGTCAGCGCTCCTCATGGCCAAGCCCAATGGGGAGCCCTTGACCAAAGAGGTCATTAATGTAGCGCGGGCAGGCCTGCCTCCCCGACCAGGGCACAGAGAAGGCTCGACAAGGGCTGAGAGCAGACCTGAAGGAGCAAACAGGGGCTCTCTGCCCACAGGGCAGGGTTTCATAATAAACCACCCAATGCAGCGATCACTGGGGCAATTTAACAGCTGTCAAATTTACTATAAAAGGGTAAAAAGTCACAAGCCGGGAAAAAAATATATATCACTTTAAATGATAAAGGAGTAGCTTTCAGAGTGTATAACAAAGTCAGCTTCATCAATAGGAAATTATTTTTATAATTTATCTTTTTTTGATAAATTCCGCTAGAAAAGTTTTTCAAAAGGTAAATGACATGAATAAGCATTTCTTAGAACAGGAAACAGAGATGGCCAATAAACATATAAAGAGATGTTCAATCTTGTTAGTAGTCAGGGAAATGCAAAATTAAACCACAGTGAGATAACATTTCACACCCACCCAATAGGCAAAAATTAAAAAGGCGGATATTACAAGTCTTGCCCAGGCTGTGAAGTAAAAGGAATTCTTTTATGTTATGCACAGGACCTTTGACATGTAACTCCTAGTAAAATTGAAGATGCACGCCCTCTATGACCCAGAATTTCAATGTGGAGTGTATTTTAAAGACAGTCTTGTACATGTGCATCAGGAGATATAATCAAGTATGTTCCTCACAGCACTGAGTTTTTTAAAATAACTTTTTTATAATATTGAATGTACATTATCATTGAAAAATACTTAAAAATAACATTTTTACTTTAGAACCATTTTCAATTTTCAGAAAAAATGTGAAGAAAAGACAGAAAGTCCCCATGTACTCCACACCCAGCTTCCCCTAATAGTACATTTTACATCAGTGTGGTATTTTTTCACATTAACGAACCGCATGTCCTTTTTTTTATCTTCACCTGAGGATATTTTTATTGATTTTTAGAGAGAGGGGAAGGAGGGAGATGAGAGAGAGAGAGAGAGAGGGAGAGAGAGAAAAACATCAATCAGTTGCCTCCATGTGCCACCAGGCGGAGATCGAACATGAAACCCAAGCATGTGCCCGGACCCAGAATTGAACCCACAACCCTTTCAGTGCATGAAACGATGCTCCAAACAACTTAGCCACCCAGCCACGGCTTCATGTCCTTTTTTTTATTTTTTTAAATTGTTTTAATAGTTAAAACTGAAAAAAAAAACAAAAAACACCCTAAGTATGTATCAGTATGAAGTAGATACATAAATTGTGGCTTATTCATTCACCGGGTTATAGTAAGTAAGGTTAATACAGCTGAGTAAATGAACGTACAGCTGTATGAGTTAACCTGCATGAGTCTGAAAAGATTTTGTTGAGTAATAAAAGCAAATCTTAAACACATCCAATATGATTCCATTTATAAAATGGTCAAAAATAGGCACAATTAAATCATAGAGAATTTGAGGATATTTCCATATGTGATAAAACTTAAAGAATAACAAAGAAATGATTAACCACAAAAATCAAGATAATGATTGCCCCTGATGGGAAGGGAATGGGACACCACGAAACCAACACCTTCTCTGGATGAGGTGGTGAACACATGGATTTTCATTTTGTGATGTGTTAAATTGTACATATAGGTTATATTTTCTTTTGTGTCTGTATGTTTCACAGTAATAATCTAAAGAACGCTTATCCCCTTGCTCTTTTTTTCCCCCAAAGCATACTTTCCGCACAGTGCTTGTCCGCCAGAATTCTGGCATAAGGGAGAAGGTGATGAGTTTGAGCGAACAGGAACCCAGCCCTCCGTACCCAACCCGAAGAAATGTGATCATGTCTTCTCTTATCGTTCTTTCAAACCCCAGCACACATCATGGTTTTTCCTGTTTCTCAGAAGCTGAAAAATGCTGACATAATGTGATGAGTGGAAATGAGGCTGTTCACACAGATCCACACAGAACCCTGGGTATCGCCCCAGCTGCGGTCAGAGCAAAGGCCAAACCCAGGCCTTTCGTCGGGAAATGACCCTGAGTTTTAAGCTTCATGGAGAAGGTGACTCGCTGCAAAAGCAAGCAAGGTCGCCATCACCTGCCCAAAAAGATGCCTTCTGCAACAGCAAGAGGCAATTTCTCAACAGGCCCCAGGGACCGCTGGGCTCTGGGTGTTGACTCCAGCTGGAGCCCGGGAAAGTCCGCCACTGCGGGGCGCTCGGGTGCCTCCACATTCAGCCCTCCCTTGTACGTTCACTCAATTGTTCACCCATTCACCCAGCAAACACTCACTGAGCACCTACCATGTGCCAGGCGCTGTTCTAGGCACCATTTTAGGCACTGGCGACCCGTCAGGGAACAGGACACAGCCCTGCTCTGGCAGCATCACACCCAGATGAGAAACAAACAAAACCGCTATAAATTGTGCTAAGTGCTGCCCAGGAAAGAAGAGACAAAGGTAGAGGTAAAATAGCCCAGTGTCAAGGTGTGAGTCTGAAAGCCAGGCAGCCTGGGTTCAAGTTCTGCCTCAAGCACCTATACTTTGGGCAATTAATTAACCTGTCTAGGCCACAGTTTCCCTTCTTATAAATTGGAAGTGATGATCAAACCTACTGAATAGAGTTGACTGAACATTTATTCTTAAAAAAAATTTTTTTATTGAGGACTGCTATGTGCCAGGCACAAAGGATTAACCGTGAAGATGACAGGCAAGGTCTTGACCTCAAGCTGCTTACATCATAGCAAAGGGAGAGTCACTGGATAAGCGAAGGCCATTTCAGATAGTGGTACGGATAGGGACTGAGGTGACCGAGCGAGAGTAGGGAGGTTGGTGCTGGGAAGCAACGGACCCCCCTAGATGTCAGGGAACTCCTCTCTGAGAAGGTGACGTTTTAGAGCTAAATGATGCAAAGGAGCCAGCTATGTGAAAGTGTGGGGGAAGAGAGAGCCAAACAGAGGGAATTAGTAAACCGGAAAGTCCTGAAGTGGGAATGAACTTGGGGTGGTTGATGACTAGCAGGAACATACTCACATTAGGAAAAGCCCTCCCCTGCTTTGAATTCCATTCCCCCCGAAGGTGGTGGGGCCCCCTGGACCTGAGGCTCCCCCTCCGCCCTGCTGCCTCGGGGCCCTGGGACCCCTCCTGTAACTCAGATGTATGCTGGGGTCCCCCAGGCTCCTGAGACCTGGGTGAGAAGACTCAGACTCCCATTTGGCCATGCATAAGTCCCCAAAGCCTTTGCCAAGGTGTCTATAAGGTCCCATGGGCTTGTGGTTGCAGGACCACCCCTGGGTCCCTGCTCCTGCTCTCTGTGGAGCTGGTTCATCCAGAGCATTCTACAGGTGCACTGCTGCTGTTCTGCTTCTGACAGCATGCAACCCTTTCCTCTGAATCCTGTTCTCATAGCAAAGCTGACCGGCCATCCAGATGGGGCGGAAGCAATCTCAAACTGAGCACTAGGGTTCGTGTTCTTTGAAGTGCGGCGCCCACACCACTGCGGTAGATTTTCAAATTCTTCACCCGCGTTTTCATTTCCCTTGTCTCTAACCTTTTGCCATCTTGCCAGCTCCTCCTCCCTCCGCACCCAATTACACTTCATTTCTAATACAGAGCAATTTCTGCAGCCCTTTTGGGATCTCAGCTCATTGTTCACCTGTGGACCCACGATCTCAGCTCCCTATCTCCCTCTACTGGCTGGTTCAGGTATTTCCCCAAGAATTCCTGAAAGCAGGTTTCGTGACTGGCTGCAAGGCTACCATGGAAAGCCCCTGCACACACAGTGGGTCTAAGTGTTCAAGCTGCCTAAGGTACATCACAAAAACAAACGCAGACTGTTTACCACGCAAGCCTAGGCTATAGGAAGCCACGCTCTGTTTACCATCCTCTGGTTGATGTAGTTTTCTGCCGTGTTGGCATACACCCACACCGCCCTCTAGTGGCTGACATAGGTTAATTCTAGAACCTATTGTCCCCACTTCAGAGACAAATCACTAGCCTTCCCAGCATTATCCTCCAATAGCCCACCCTCAAGTGTTGGCAGAGTCACGTCCTTAGACCAAGTTGTGTATTCTGCACAGGAGCAGTTAAATTTTGTGAGGAAGGGGCTATCGACCGAGGTGGTTCTGGGCAGTAGCCTGAGTCCAGTCAAGGAGAGAGATCAGGTGGGACCCTGAGCTTGGAAGGTCAAGCATCAAGAGATTAACCGTCCTTGCCCTGGCAAGGTGTCTCGGTTGATAGGAGAGTTGTCCCGTAAACTGAAAGCTTTCGGGTTCGATTCCCAGTCAGGGCACATTCCTGGGTTGCCAGCCAGGTCCCCAGTAGGGGGCGTGAGAGGCAACCACGCATTGATGTTTCTCTCCCTCTCTTTCTCCTTCCCTTGCCCTTTCTCTAAAATAAATAAATAAAATCTTAAAAAGATAAAATAAAATCAACAAGTATGTCCTCAGGTGAGGATAAAAAAAAAAAAAAGATTAACGGTCCTTGATCTCAAGTCCTTCTCTTGACCACTCCATGCCTCACAGTTTCTTGCTCCCCACCCTAAACACTGGACCGGTGGGCAACAAGAACAAATCCAGGGCACAAGGGTGACTGGCCAACGGGCACTGACAGAGTAAGAGTTGTGACAAAAAACGCTTTTCATTTCGTCATCCCCCAGGCCCAGTGTTAGCTCTGTGGGGAAAGGGGCCTGTCTTACTGATCCCTCAGCCCCTAGCGCAGCGCTGGCGCGCTCCGTCAACACCAGGTGGCAGGGTGAGTGGGTGGAGGACTGAATGAGGGTAATGAATGTGCCTCATTCACTGGCTCCTGCCTCCTCATCCTGGCCCTGGAGCGCAGCATGCTGTATGGCTCCTTAAAGGGTTTGCCACTCAACTCCCTCCCCTGCTCGCCAACCTCCAGCCCCCAAGTGACCATCTTCCCGCTTCTCCTCCGCCCTTCGTCCCCCAAATCTGCCCTTGTTGTCAGAGCACTAGGCTAGGGTTCAGGAGTCCCAGCTCTGCCATCAGGAAGCTCTTTGTCTCATGGTCCGTCTGTAAGCTGAAAGGGTGCCCTCTCTTGGCCCTAGGAAGTAAGTGGGGTGGGAAGGTACCCAGCCTTACTAAGGACTGCGGTGTCCTGACCCTGAGCGCCTCCCTCTCTCTCTCTCTCTCTCTCTCTCTCTCTCTCTCTCTTTTCCTGGTGCTATCTATCCCTTTTGTAGTCCCACCTCCTTCCACCCTGAAACCCTGGGAACTACTGATCAGATCTCCATCCACGTGGTTTTGTCTTTTAGAGAATGTCACATTAATGGAATCAGGCTGTATGTAGCCTCTTTGACTAAGCATAATGAGTTGGAAATTCATCTAAATTGTGTGTTGATTTCTTTTCCTTCCTTCTTTCCTTCCTTCCTTCCTTCCTTATTTTTTATTTTAATTAATTAGTTTTGCTGTGTAGTATTTCGTTGCATGGAGGTATGAGTGTATTTATCCAATCACTTGTTGGATACCTGAGTGGCTTTCAGTATTTGACATTATGAGTAGGGCTGCTATAAACATTCACGTACAGGTATCTGTGTGAACGTACATCTTTATTTCTCTAGAAAAAATACCTAGACGTAGGATTGCTGGGTCATATCGTAACTGTATATTTAACTTTATAAAGAAATTGCAAATTGTTTTCCAAATTGGCCTTATCATTTTGTATTTCCATCTGTAATGTATGAGAATTCCAGCTGCTGTCTTCTCACCAGCACTTAGTTTTGCTAATATTTTTTATTTTAATCATTCTAATAGACATGTAGTGATACTTCATCATTGTTTTGATTTGCATTTACCTAATGCTAATAACGTCAATACATTTGCATAAATATAATTATTGATATATTATGGCTTCAGCCTAGCATTTTATATTTTGTATTCTGTTCTTTCTCTCATTTTTCATTTCATTGTTCCCCCCCCATCTCCTAAACTATTTATGTATTTTATCTGTTAGTCCCTTATCTAATACAGGGCTTGTAAATATTTCCAAGTCTCTGACTTGACTTTCCATTTTCTTGATGATTTTATTTATTTATTTATTTATTTATCTCCGTTAATCTATCATCTGAACACTCTGAAAAAGGATGCTAAATTAATCTGAAGTATAATCATAGCATAACCATGCCAGAAAGATTCAGTACTGTACTTTCATTCTATAGAAAAACCCCCCCCCAGAAATGTGAAAATAAAATAATGAACTATGTTTCCATTATCTTTCTTCCTTTCCAGTAAAAAAATCAATCCCTCCACACTGGCTTCATCCCTCAGCAGAAATGTATACACATCTCTTGTATACGGAATGAAGTCTCTTTTCCTCTCCTACAGCCACAGTTCACAAACAATGCCTACATCGACTGCTTTCCTCTGTCCCTCTCACCAGGCTTCTGTAACGATGTCACACAAACTGTCCATAATGCCATCGGGCTTGTAACTAGTCCTCCTGAAACAGTTGGTAACGCCACCCACAGCCACCCCACTCCCCAGCCAAGAAATCCAGTCCTTTTTATTGTGTTTGACACACTTTCACATATTCCTCTCAACTGAGGCCATCTTTGGATGTTCAGGACGCCTCTGCCTGGTGTTGTCATTCTCGGCCCCCTTTTCCTACAACGCTTTGCACGGTGGTGTCCCCCGGGGAGTCTGCTAGAGAGAGTTGCATAACAACTCATGGCCAACGAGGTCTCTCCATTTGGAAGTCAGTATGTACCTCCACGCACAATTCTCATTTCCAGTTCCCCCTACCCCAAACCTTCTGGTTCTCCTTATCTCGGTGATCTCACTAACCAACTCGTGACCCAGCCCAGAAATCTGGGAACCACGGTTCGTTTCTACTTCTCCTTCACAAGAAATACCACTAGTTTTACTTACTATATGTTATTCCAACCTGTCTCCCCGCTTCCGCTCATCCTCATCGCTCAGGGCCGTATCGCGTTAAACGCCGTCTTCGCTTCAGCTTTTCCAATCTGTCATTCCCCACGCTGCCGCCAGAGATCCAAAATGCAGTGAGACAAGTCCAGGCGCATAAAATGAGGCTCTTCAGGATCTAAACATCCCCTTCTGCTTGTACCCCAGCATTGCCTTGCCTCCCCAAAGTGGCACGACTTCAGATCTCCAAATCAAAGTTCCTTCTAAGTGGAATGTCCTGACTTAGCTGCTTGACAAATTCATATTCAAACAGAATAGGATTTATATATCCTTACCTGATTTTTAAGGTAGAAATTAAACTATTTGCTCAAGTCAAATTGATTATATGAAATTTTCAATTTGTAATAGCTATTAACTTAAAATTATATGTTTCAATTTAATTAATTCTAAACTCTATGGCAATAAAGTACTTTTACAAATGGTACTTTTTTCACAAAAAGTACTTTACAAGTAGTAACATCCAAGAAATTTATCAAATGATAAAATGCCATCCAGTCTAAATGTTGAAAAGTTTTAGAACATGGCGCTATGTGAACCGACCTGGGTCCATACTGTGGGCGGGCAAGTGTTACCAAAGACGTGTCTCTATATATGTCCATCCAACTTCTCAAACAGGCCACCATGTCCACTTGATACTCCTTCATGTCTTAAGAGAATCTTTAACATTATTAACAAAGTCAGTGAAGAGCTTCTGATCATCTATAAAGATACCATGTGTGAAAACACTTATTGATGAATTGATCAAATTCTTTCCAATGATGAAAGCTATCCAGTTTTTCCATTAAGTGCCTTTCAATTAACTGTCTAAATCCATCTATCCTTACAGGAGTCGACACTTTCATATTTAAAAAGTTAATGGATTCCTGTTGAGCATGTTCAAATACAGCAGAACAAGCCTTCCTGAAGGCACTAGAATTTTCGTCACAGCCATGTTCAACACTAGATTTCTGTGAAGTTGTACTTTTTCTAAATGCTTCAAAGTGAATTGGCTCTCCTCTCCTTCCCTCTCTTTGCATGGCAGGGCCTCTATTATTCTGCTTTTGTGTATGTGCCTTATAGTGGGGATATAAATGTTCACTAAAAACTGTTAAGCCTTTTTAGCCGCTCCTTCTTCTGCAGCACCGAATCTTCTGTTGTCCTTTTGATCAAAGATATTCTTGGTAGTATCTTTGAAATGTCTGACAGTGGATTTAACTGAATCTGAGAATTTTTTCAGATTTTCTTTCACAGCTTCTTCAGCCTGCTTAATTTTTTATTTATGATGCCTCACAAACTGCGTGGTAGAAGTCTGCAAGGCATCAAATGTTTCCTTAACTGAACCCAGAAATGTTTCCTTTGATTTATTTTTAGCCCTGTGGCTTCCTCTGCTCCCTTACTTTTTCCCATCAGTTTCTCATTTTCCATTTTGATCTTTTGCCTCAATTTACAGCCTTTCCCACAAATCAGAACACTGCTGTTCAAAGTTGAACTTCTGCTCCAGCTCAGGGAGTCTTTCCCATAAGACTCTCACTTCCCCCTTTTCAGTCTGTACTGTCTTTGCTTCTGCCAACAGAGGCTCCCTCTGATCATTAAGAAGCTGTGTGTTTTCTGCTTTCCCCCTTTCAAATGATGCTCAAGTTTCTGATTTTCTTTCACTAATTCAGTACTTGTCCCTTTATCTTCCCATACCCTAATCTGCTCTCTCCGTTTCCAGCTCTTCCTGTAGTAAAGACAAGGTTTTTCTTCCTTCTCCGGAGATATTCTTAAATACTGACTTTCTGCATCAAGGTTCTTTTTCTGAGTTTCAAAGGACATCTTCCCTGCTTTAGTAAGGGCCCAACACTTTGCAAGATTTTCCTTCAAGGACTTATGATCTGTAACAGATTCCTGTTTCTGGTGACGCCGGTAAAGATAAGCCTTTGTATTGTTCAATTTATCCTCACGTATCCTTGCGACTAACTGTTGATGCTTCTGAATCTGAACTGTGCCACAGAAGCGTCCAAACCCCACGCTCGTTGCAACCCCCAGAGCAAATAGAACACACTTATTGAAGCCACTACTGAAATGGCGTTTCCGCGGCTCCTTAGGGGGTTCGGTTTCTTGTTCAGCGAGTAGTCGTTCTTCAGACTCTGAACTAAAAAGGGGTCTTCTTCCTAGCACAGTGTCACCTAAAGGCAGGACTGGGCCGATGACTGGTTTCACCCCTACTTGATTTGTCGACACCAGGCTGAGGTGAAAATGCAGCTTCCGGCTGACAGAGTGTGTAAGTTAAAAGTCTCCTGGCCCCTGCGCTTCTGTGACAATTATGGCTTCTCCTTGATTTCCAATTTCTTCCCGCTGAGGTGACTCAAGGGTAACAACGTCAGAATTGTCACTGACGGTTCTAAAACAGACATCGTCTTCAGGTGACTTTTCTCCCCCTCCTTCCGGTGCTGACTTCCTTTCCTCCAAGGCTGGCTAAGCAGTTTCTCCCACGAGCGCCGTGACATTTGGGCTGCCCTCTCCCTGCTCTAACTGTACTCCTTGCAACTCCTCTGGCTGTAAAGATGGCTACTCTGGGGTGAGCTCACAGCTGTCATTGGCTGTCTCATACTCAGAATTCACCATCTCTATATGAGACCCTCATGACTGAGGGCAGTCCGACCAGAAGATGAATTGCTGTCACTGGAATTTTCGACACTCTCCAGGTCTGAAGGGGCAGTGCCACTGGCGCTCCACTGTGCCGGTTCGATGATGATGTCTTTTAAAAAGCAAAAGTTTTACATTTGTAACTGAGTTGTTGATTCTTCATTCGTGTAGTATGCTTTTGGAACCATAGCTAAGAAATCTTCATTTAATCCAAGGTCAGAAAGATAGTCTCCTGTGTTTGCTTCTAAACATTTTAGAGTTTAGCTCTTACATGTAGGTCTGTAATCCATTTTGAGTTCATCTGTGTGTGTGATGTGAAAGTGTGTAAACCCTTCCTTGTGCATGTGAGTATTCAACTGTCCCAGCATCATTTGCAGCTAATCAATTTCGATGTGGTAACCCAGTACAAGTGAATTGAATCACCTTGGCAGCTTTATTGAAAATGAATTGACTATCAATGTAAGCTTTATTTTGGTACTCTCAATACTGTTCCATATATTATAAATATAAATGAAAGAAACAGACATATATTTATGCTTGTGTCAGCATCACACTGTTTTGATTACTGTAGTATTATAGTAAGTTTTTATTTTTATTTTATTATTTTATATTGAGTTATATTTGAAATACACATTGAATACATTTAAGGTATACAACATATTGCTTTGATACAGTTATATTGCAATACAGTGGCCATAGTCGCATTAGCTAGCACCTCTGGTTATTAATGTTTATATTATAGTTTTGTTCTCTACAGTCACTGTATTGCATATGAGGTCTCCAGGGCTCACCTACCAGTTGCTTAAGTTTGTAACTTAACATCTCTCTCACCTCCATGCTCCCCAACCGCTGGTAACCACCATGTTAGTCTCTGCTTTAAGGATTTTGGTATTTTTAGATTCCATGTATAAGAGATATCATACAGCGTGTGTCTTTCTCTGTCTGATTTATCTCACTTAGCATAGTGTCCTCAGGGTCCGTCCATGCTGTCGCAAACAGCAGGGTTGTCTTTTTTCTCACAGCTGAATAGTATCCCACTGTAGAAACACACCGTGTCTTCCTTATCCCGCCATCCACTGGAGGGTGCTTAGGTTGTTTCTGTATCCTGGCTACCGTGAGTAATGATGCAATGACCACGAGAATGCAGATGCAGCCGTAACTCAGAGACATTGCGGGTTTGGTTCCAGACCGAAGCAATAAGGTGAATGTCTCAATAACGTGAGCCACATAGTCTTTCGTTCTCCCAGCGCACACACAGTACAGTGGAGTCTATTGTAGCCTAGTAAGTGTGTAATAGCATTTGTCCAAAGAAATGCACGTTAATTTAAAAATATTGCTACAATGGCTGGCCATCGTCCAAGCCTTTGGAGAGTTGTAACCGTTTGGCTGCTGAGAGGCTCGGCCTCCACGTCATGGAGGTGCAGCGTCTACGTAGAGCCACAAAGGGAAGCACAATAACACAGCGCGTGCCTGTATCTTTTGATTTCCTGTTTTCATTTCCTTTGGGTGTGTATCCAAAAGTGGGATTGCTGCATCATATGGTAGTTCTATTTTTCCTGTTTTGAAGAACCTCCATACTGTTCCCAGTAGTGGCTGCACCAGTTTACCGCCCCACCAGCCGAGCACGAGGGTCCATCCCCTTCTCTCCACATCCTCCCCAGAGACTTGTTATCTCTTGCCTTCTTGATGATCGCCATTCCTGTAGGTTAGAGGTGATCTCTCATGGTGATTTTGATTTGCATTTCCCTGATGGTTAGTGATTTTGAGCTCCTTTTCGTGTACCTGTTAGCCGCTTAGATGTCATCTTGGAGAGACACCTATGTAGCTCCTCTACCCATTGTTAAAATTAAAAAATATATATGTTTATTGATTTCAGAGAGAGAGAGAAACATCAACGTGAAAGAGAAACACCGATTGGCTGCCTCCCATACGTGTCTCGACTGGAGATTGAACCCACAACCTAGGTATGTGGCCCGACCGGGAATTGGACCCCAAACATTTCAGTATACAGGGTGACACTCCAACCAACTGAAACACACCAGCGAGGGCTCTCCTGCCCATTTTAAAATTAGATTGTTTTAATCGTATGATTTATTTATCAGCTTAGGAGATCCACCCCTTATCTGACACATGGCATGCAAAGGGTTTTTCCCATTCTGTAGGCAGCCTTTTTATTTCATTGGTTGTTTCTTTTGCTACGTAGAAGATTTGAGCTTGATGCAGTCCCACTTGTTGATTTTTTCTTTTGGTGTCATATCCAAAAAAATCATTGCCAAGGACAATGACAAAGTGCTTCCTTCCTATGTTTTCTTCTAGAAGTTTTATGTTTAAGTCTGTGATCCATTTTGAATTAATTTTTGTGTGTGGTGTAAGATGGGTTCAAATTTTATTTTTCTGCATGAGGTTAGCCTGTTTTTCCAACACCAATCTTAATAATGGTGAGAAAAAGATTTTAAAAACTCAGCAAGACCCAAACAGGATAAACCAAAGAAATCCATGCCCACGTGTATCATAATGAAAGTAATCTGTTAATTCGCTTATTAAACTAATAAACTAGTGAAACGCCAATGATGTGAAAGCTAAACCTTCTGGGGTTTTTTTGTCTTTTTTTTTTTTTTTTGAGGCTCTATTCATTTAAAAAAAAAATCTTTTTCTTGAACTTCTGGTCAAAATGGTAGTGTAGGTAAATGTGGTACTTGCTTCGTCCCACAACTGATCAGTTACAACTAAACTACAGAATAACCATCACTCAGAACAGCCTGAAATCTGGTTGAATGGAAGCCCTACAACTAGGGATTTAAAGAAAAAGCCACTGCAGACTGGTAGGAGGCGTGGAGATGCGGAACGGGATGGCCCTACACCCAGGAGTCAAATAAAAATCAGGAGGCGTATCTCAGCTGTGGAGATCCCCCTGAGGATCAAGGGGTCTCAGGCCCACACAAGGGCCCCAAGCCTAGGGTTCCAGTGCTAGGAAGGGAAGTTCCTGTAGCTTCTGGCTGTAAAAACCAGTGGGAACTGAGGATGAGGTGGTGGGCTCTGGAGTCCCAGGCAGTTCCTCTTAAAGGGCCCACACAAGGACTTACTCTGATTAACTTCCTCAGAGCTCCAGCACTGGGACAGCAGCTCGAAAGGCACCAGGGACATATGAGGAGGAACTAAATTGCCTGACATAAGGGCAAGACCTGGGGGAAGGGACAGCTTTCTCCCAGACAAAAGTGCTGGCAGAGGCCATCGTTCCTTGGATGAGCCCTTCCCCCACGAGATGGCAGGCTAGCACTGTATCTGAATCTCTACATCAACCTGGCTATCACTGTTTGTGCCTCCCTGGTGATTCCCTGAGACTTCTCCCCACCAGACTTGCAGGCCCACCCACGCTGTTTCCAGTGGCTTTTCCAAATGAATGGCCTGTCTTGGCTCATGCTTCAGACTTCCCTAAAATTTCTCAGGGACTTTCCTAAAGTCTAACAAGCAGCATCTGACCTCTGTGTGCCCTGTACCTCTTGCTAAGTGGCACCAGGCCTGGCACTAGAGGCAGCCAGCCTTGGTTTGCAGCTTGGCCTCACTGGGCACCTCCAAGCCCAGCACAAGGAGCAGCCATCTGCACATTACTCTGTAGTTCATGACGGGTGGCCCCAGGCAGGGCACAGGTGGTGGCTGACCATGCACCTCCTGGGAGGCCCCCAGAGCCCGCACACCTGGTGGCCAGCCTGGATTACAGCCCTACCACCTCCACAAGCAACATGCTCAAGGGCGGACTCAGTGAGCGCCAAGCCCCACTGAAGCAAGTCCTGCTCTCTAGGATCTACTCCAGCCCAGCAGCTTCGCTGCTGTGATCACAGCCAGTCCTCGCAGTTGATTGTCCTGGGGGGTCAATCCCTCCCAGTGAGGCCAACAGCAATCCAGGTTCAACTACAACAGGACAGCGCACGCAGCCCGCACAGAGATGCGCCTGCAGGACCCAGCTCGGGCGGCTGGGGAGCCTGCACCACTGAGCCCTACAGAACGCCTACTACACAAGGTCATTCTATGAAGTCTGGGAGACATAGCACCTCTAATCTAATACATAGGAACAAACACAGGGAAGCAGCCAGAATGCAAAGACAAAGAAACAGGTCCCAAATGAAAGAACAGGAGGAATCTCCAGAAAGAGAACTAAATGAAATGGAGGCAAGAAAACTAGCAGATGCAGAGCTCAAAACAATGTTGTAAGGATGCTCAAGGAACTTAGTGAGAACTTCAGAAGCATGAAAACAGGCATAGAAACCGGTCAGAAAAAAGAACCAGTCAGATCTGAAGCATCAATGAACTGAAATGAATAATTTACAGGGAATCAACAGTAGAGTAGATGAAGCTGGGAATCATATCAGCAATTTGGAATAAAAGGAAGGAAAAAACATCCAATTGGAACAGCAAAAAGAAAAAATGATGGGAAAAAAATAAAGATAATGTAAGGAGCCTCTGGGACAACTTCAAGCATACCAACATTCACATTGTGGGGGTGCCAGAAGAAGAAGAGAGAGAGAGCAAGAAATTGAAAAGCTATTTGAAAAAATAATGACAGAAAATTTCCCTAACCTGGAGAGGAAATAGACATACAAGTCTAGGAAGCACACAGAGTCCCAAACAAGATGAACCCAAAGAGGCCCACACCAAGGCACATTATAATTAAAATGCCAAAGGTTAAAGACAAAGAGAGAATCTTAAAAGCAGTAAGAGAAAAGCAATTAGTTACCTACAAGCGAGCTCCCATAAGACTGTCAGCTGATTTCTCAACAGAACCTTTGCAGACCAGAAGAGAGTGGCAAGAAATATTCAAAGTAATGAAAAGCAAGGACCTATGACAAAGACTAGTCTACCTAGCAAAGCTATCATTTAGAATCAAAGGAGGTATAGAGAGCTTCCCAGACAAGAAATATCTAAAGGAGCTCATCACTACCAAACCAGTATTACATGAAATGTTTAAGGATCTTCTTTAAGAAGAAACAGTGGATCAAAAATATGAACAATAAAATAGCAATAAATACATTCTATCAACAACTGAATCTAAAAAACAAAATAAATGAACAAGCAGTATAGAAATAGACTCATAGATACAGAGAACATTTTGACGGTTGCCAGGTGGAGGAAGGTTGGGGGATGACTGAAAAAGGTAAAGGGGTTAAGAAGTACAAATTGGTTGTTACAGAACAGTCATGGGGCTGTAAAGTGCAGCATAGGGAATAAAGTCAATAATATTCTAATAACTATGTGTGGTGTCAGTTGGGTACAAGATTTATCGGGATGATCACTTATACAATGTCTAATCACTGGGATGTATACCTGAAACTAACATAATACTGTATGTCAACAGTAATTGAAAAATATGATTAAAAATAAATTTTTAAAATCTTCAAGCGTCACAAGATAAAATAAATGCCAGAGAAAAATAAATAAATCTTTTCTCACTGCTATTCAGACTAGATCATTTACCTTGGCCTCCTTTCAAGTTTACTGACTGGCTGTCTCCTACGTCCTATTTTCCATTTTGCTCTTGAGCTTATCTAGTGAGTATCTAAATCTTTTAAATCTTGTATTTTTAAATTCTGATTTTTAAAAATTTCTTTATTTTTATGTTTTCTTTTTCTCTGTTGAGAGCTTCCTCTATTCATTTCAGGAGTATTCGTCCTTATTTCTTGGGGTTTCATTACAGCGTCTTACAGTCTGTTGCTTAATTCCAACATCTCACTGTTGGCCTCTTTTGATAGTCTTTTCCATGCAAGTTGAGATTTCCCTGGATCTTCATATGTCAAGTAATTTTGTTTTGAATTCTGTACATTTTGGATTTTATGAGACTGAGTCTTGTTTGAATACTATGGAGAATATTGATATTCACATTTTAGCAGGCAGCTGACATTGGGTTCAGGTCACACGTTCCAGCCAGCCTTCTGTGGATTGTGGTTTCAGTGTTAATTCCATTTTCATCGCCTTTGCAGTGCTGTTTAGATTTGTCCCACACGAGCCCCCTCTGGTGGTCAGTCTGAGAATTGGACGGTGTTTTGTCCTTTAGTTCACTTCTTAGGACTTGTTTTGCTGCTTAGGCTCAAGGCCACGTCCGCTCAGCTTGGAGGTCAGCTCAGGAGTTCCCAAACGACGTTATGGAGTCGGTTTCCTGAGTTCCTCCTCCACAATCTCCCTGGGGCCCTCTTTTCGGTCAAAAAGCTGGAGCTTTTGTTACTTTGTTCTGCAGCATACTTCCTGCAACTAACTGTGCCCTCTTTCAGGGCCAAGTGGCAAAAGGACGGAGAGAAAGAGACACAGCAAGAGGAAGCAACGGGGTTTGCCCCGATCCCTCGGGACGCCCCCAATCCAAGGTTCCCTCCCTTTGAGTTTCAGGTGCCTGCAAGCTTCAGACAGCGCCGCAGCAGGCATACTAGGGGGCTGGAGCGTGAGAGAATGAAGACGGTTTATAGGGAGAGGGAGGCATTTCCTCACTCTGAGCGCTAGGAGTCCCTTTCCCATCCCCCCAACCAGCGCTAAAGGGCCTCTCCTGGAGGTTCCCGCCTGTGCCATCGCCCGCCGTCAGCTTTCGGGCTGCTTTATGCCCAGCCCAGAGGGTGCTGGAGGGAAGATAGGAAACTCTTCCCCAGTTCAATGCTACTCCAAACCCTGATTTTCTTCCCCAATTCACCTGCCACTATTTACTCTGTTCAGAGTCCTTCGTGCATCCTGTCTGGGTTTTATCGCTGCATTTTGAGGGAGAGACAGAGTGGCATATGTCTACTCCATGTTACCTAGTTCATTCCTTTTTATTGCCAAGTATAGACTGTGCTACAATCTATCCATTCTCTTGTCGATATGGCCATTTTGGTTGTTTCCAGCTCTTGCTTATTACAAATTAAGCTGCTATGAACATATGAACATTCAAGCACAAGTCTTTGTGTGGACACGTGCTTTCATTTGTTTTGGATAAATACCTAGGAATGGAAGAGCTAGGTTATATGGCATATATATGAAATACATAATATATGTGTATAGGGAAACTGCCAGAATGTTTCCAAAGCAGTTGTATCCTTTTACATTCCTGCCAAGAGCCTAGGAGCTCCAGTGGCCCCACGCCACTGCCCACACTTGGCGTAGGCTTTTCCACTTAACCTTCCAAGTGGACCTGTAGTGGCATTTCACTGCAGTTTTAATTTGCATGTCCTTAATGGCTAATGATGGTCAGCATCTTTTCACCTGTTTATTTGCCTGTATATCTGTATATGTTCTTCGGTGAAATATCCTTATGAATCTTTGGGCCATTTAAAAAAATGTGCTGTTTTATAACTGAGTTGTAAGTATTCTTTATGTATATTCTACATACAAATCCTTTATTGGATATACGATTTGCAAATATTTTCCCCCAATCTACAGCTGCCGCATTTCATTCATCTCTTTGGCTTCCGCTCCAAGTTCTGCTGGGACCCATTCCCTGATCCTCCCACTGATACCACCACCACCCTGGCCCCCTCTCCTGGATCATCCTCCGACTCTGGCCCCCACCGTGTTCGTCTCGCGTCCCCACTTGCAGAAAGACCTGGTGTGCGGATGTAGATGCGAACAAAATGACCTCCGTTTCTGTGTCCCGGGTTTCATTCCGTTTTTTAGGCCCCAGCTTCATTGTCCTCAGCAAACATATCGAAGTTTCTTGTTGTTGATCACCCATATTTCTTAACATGTAGCCATAAGTATGTTTTTAGTAACAGCTGAATAGCACGACAACCAGAATAAATGGCAGACCGGCAATGGTATTGATTTTAAACAATCGTCTATCATAAAACAGCCAGGAGGCATGGTCCCTAGCGCCACTGCCTTCTTTGTCCCTTTGTCTTGTCAATCATTAGCACTCAAGACATACTACTAAAAAAGTCCCGTAACAGGGGTCCGTTAGCGGAGGACAGCCTGTGCGGGCTGCTGGGTCACCTTTTCTGCTCCGACCCAATCTTCCTGTGAGTAAATTACCCGACAACAGATTGTTGGAGTTGCCTGTGGAGCTGTCTGCTTCCTTCGTCGGTCTTGAGATGCCGTCTCGTTGCGGGTCCCCTTCCGCCTTCACCCCACCTCCCAACACTGGGACTGGCCTACCCTTCAGCCTACAAACAGCAGTCAGGTAGTCCTGCCTAACGCACGCCGCGGCACTTCGCCTCCGTGCACAGTCTCCTTCAAAGGCTCTCCATCCCCTTGGCACGAATCCCAAGCCCCAGTCCCTGCCTGTCTTCCGGGATGCATCTTCTACCATTCTCCCCCTGGCCCGCCATGCTGCTGCCACAATGATCTTTTTTTCTCAAACACACCAGCTTCTCTCCCTAAGGCCTTTGCACCAGCGCCGCCCTCTGCCTGGAGTGCTCCTTGCCCTGTGCTGCACGTTCCTGACTCTTCTGTCATTTAGAAAGTTAAGATGTCACCACCTCGGACGGGCACGACATCATGCTATCTTACTTCTTTGCAGAATAGTTATCACAAAATGACACTTTCCCCGTTGTTCATTGCCTGCCTCCGCTAGCATGAGTTTCAGGAAGGCAGGGATTTAGTCTTCATTTCTACATCCCTGGTGTGTAGAGCTGTTCCTAGCACCCTATACAGGCTCAATAAACTCTTGGCGAATGTCTGTGTCCACAGCACCTACCTCTGTGCCTGGTACCTGGCCACAGAGTAAATGTTGGCCGTCTGAATTTATCAAGTAATCCATCCCCAGGGTCACACTGGTCAAAAAGCATCCCTGGGCTAGAAGAGGAAAAGTAAAGACACACGTACAGGAAAGTGACAAGAAAAAGTTCACAGAGAAGCCTAAAAGAGAAGATGGAATTATTCCAGAGGTGCTTTGGGACCTCGTGACACAGCTGCCGCGTCACTGGCTCTGGCACGGGTTCCCACCCGCAGGACAGCCTTCTTTGGCCGCTGGGGCTGTCAGAAGAAGGCACAGGAGGCCGGCACAGGAGGTCGGCACAGCCCTACGGCCCCCACGAGGCCTGCTTGTCAGGAAATGAGACCCTTTGACCTCATCTGCTGCTCACTCCGCTCCTGTACGTCCTGGTGTCTGCAAGTGATTTTCCCATCCCTCATTCCTCAGCACGGGTGGTCGCCTCCCCGGGGCTGGTGACAGCGGGTTGCTCCCACGGCTCCCACCCTCTCTCAGGCCACTTGGCACCAGGCATGTTGGCTGAGCATGGCACCTAGG
Organism: Mormoops blainvillei; assembly: GCA_004026545.1. Taxonomy (NCBI): domain Eukaryota; kingdom Metazoa; phylum Chordata; class Mammalia; order Chiroptera; family Mormoopidae; genus Mormoops; species Mormoops blainvillei. Next base: position 58,574 of record PVJD01009474.1, read on the forward strand.
GTTCAGGGGCAGTTTTCACACGCAGCACCAGTTCCCCCCCTTCATGGTCTCTCCCGTAGGACTCACCTCTCCCCGAGGGTCCGGAAGGGGAGCGATCTGAGGAGGTCTGTGAGGAGCGTACCCTGCCCTGGTGCGTCAAGATGGTGAGGGCCACACCTGGGGCTGGGGGAGGCCCTGCTTCCCTGAGTCCTAAAGAGAATAGTGGACCCCCACACAGCTTTGGCCTGGGAGGGAAGTTTCCCTGCGGTCAAGACCCCTGGCAGGCTCCCAGGAGCCAGGGGAAGCCCCAGTCTTCACTGTAACTAAGGATCAGGGTGCAAACAAACGCCCAGAAGCCTCTTATCTGAGGTGGGGACTCCAGTTGGCAGGGCCATGGCTGGGCACGGCTTATCAGGGAAAGCCATGTTTTTTGTGGCAGGAATTTCTGGGATGTGGCTGCCCAGGATGTGGCCCTGTTGTGTGCTTCTTGGCTGGGAAGTAAGGGACGGAGGCAGCACAGAGAGCCCTGTCACTCCTCTGTCCAGCTCACCCAGCGCTCTGAGCCAGTCCTGTGTCTCAAGGCCCTAGCCTGGAGGGGGTGGAGGGTGGGTGAGTCCTGATGAGGTTTGAGTCTGAGGAACCAGGCAGCTACTCATCGACTCGCTCTGATTTTGTTCTCCTGACGTGTCCCTGCCTCCATTCCCAGCCTGGGTTGTATAGCTGGAGCAGGAATTCTATCTGGGGATGACTTTCTCTCTCTTTTTTTTTTTAATTCTCACTGGAGGACACGTTTATTGATTTGAGAGACAGAGGGAGGTAGGAGGGAGGGAGAAAACGGGTTGCGGGGGCATCAATATGAGAGAAAAACACTGATTGGTTGCTTCCTGTTGGCACCCTGACCGGGGATCAAACCGGCAACCTTTTGGTGTCCTGGATGCAGCTCCAACCACCCGAGCTGCCCGGCCAGGGCTGACTCTCCCTCTTTTTAGAGTGCCTAAGGCACTGCCCCTTCACAGGTCTGTCCCTTGGCTTTCAATCCCAGACCAAACCCTCTGTGGGGCCCTGGGGGCTCGCTCTGGGGGATCCCAGGGGACATCTGGGCCCACCTGAGATGTTTACTTAGCCTAGGATGCAGGTCTTCCTGACCGTGACGGCAGAGGAGAGGACAGGGTCCTCGTTCGGCCTCCCTCAGTGGTCACTTTAGAAAACCCGACTCTGCCCACCTTTGCTTGGGTCCCTCCTGCCAGGCACCTGTTCAAAGGCTACTGACCAGGAAACAGGCTCTCTGTTTACCAGGTGGTACCTGCCTATCTGCCTTAACCAAAGTCCAGGCTCAATTCCGGCCCCCGCCTTTAGAGCCAGCATTGTCCCCGCACACTTCTCCCTCCCCTAGATCCCTTACACTCTCTCGTCCAAGAGGGGACGGGGGAAATGTCTCTGTTAGCCAGCAGGGGGCGCTGCTGCCCAAGGGTCAGAGCTTCCTGGAGTCTGAAGCTGCCAAACTGCTGATCCCCTGGGAGCACAGGTGGATCTGGGATGGCCTCCGGTCCTGCTGGACAGCAGAGGGGCGATGAACTGACAGGTCCCACCCAGCAGTGGGAGCACACTTATCCATCCTTCCCTGCTGTTGTGCCCACAAGCCTAGTGTCCGAAGGGTACGGTCAGGCAGTCTCGGTGTAGTTTCAGGTTCCAGCTGTAGTCATCAGTGACCTGGTCATTCCTGAGGTAGGCTGTGACCTTCTACCCCGCGTCCTATTTTCTTTTGCTCAATGTCCTTGATCCCCTAGATTTATACACTGGGATGGAAGCCAAGGCTCCGAGTGTTGCCTTGGCCCTGGCTATAGATACACAGGCCCCTTTGACAGAGTTGGGGTCGGTCTCCCTGCACTGCTCCCAGAATGGGGAGCCCAGAGAGGGCCTCAGAAGAGCCCTGCCCCACCCCACACCCCCCTGGCCATCCCCAAATTCTGTCCTCCGATCCTGCTGTCACGTAGGCCCACCTCTCCCCATCTGCTGTGGCCGCAGCCCTAACCCACCTGACTGAGCTGCCTCCTGTCCACCGCCCTGCTTCCAGGATGCAGCAGGGTCCCAGGCTAGGGTAAGGCAAGTAGGCGCCTTGTGTGCAAGATGGAGGGAGGTGCTTGCTCTCAGGGTCACGCGAGCACAGAGTTGGCCCCCAGGCATGTCTCCTCAGCTTCTGGGGCCTCTGACACCACCTCCCCCTGGCAGCCACAGAAAGTTCTAAAGCCCAGGTCAGACTCCCAGTTACCCTCACAGGGCCCGCCCTAGAATTTACTTCAGCAAACACCTGAGGACAGACCCTGGTTCTCCAGAAGGGGAAGAGCCATGCGTCCCGCCCCGAGGAGCTCCTGTCTGCAGGATCAAGTCCAGACCCTGGAATACAACACTGAAATTTCTTCTCAGTGTGTCCCCCATTGGCTGGTGTGTCCCTCACACGCAGCATCTGTCCTCTGCTTCTGCCTCCAGGCTTCTCCTTGGGCTGTCCCCACATCCTGGAACGCCCCTCCTCCTGTCAGTCCATTAAACTTTGACTCCTTCACGCCCCTTTGACTGCTTCGTCCTCAGAGTAGCCATCTGTGAACACTGGCTGAGATAAACTGCTCCTGTCCCCACACCCAGTATCTCTGTCCCTTTGCCTCATACCCCAGGTATGACACACAGCTGGCATTCTGCAATCAGAGCGCACTACGTACCTACTGTTTTCAAGGTGTGTGCTAGGTGCCAGGGAGGTGGCTCTGTGAATGTGACATTCGGAGAACTCACACCCACATCAGCAGGGGGACTTTGGCTGTTCACGGCCAGTACAGGCGCAGGGATGAGCAACACTGCGTGAACATCAGGTGGCCCCAAGTCTTTGGCCCCCTGGACTGACTGCTCTACTAAAAGCAGATTAACACACAAGGCTGTGGGAAGCCCTCTCCGACATTCACAAAGGTTCTCGAAGAAGGGAGAATGGCTTTCGATTCCTGGGGGTGACCAGTCACCAGAGGCCCCCCTGGTTCAGAGCTCCTCCCGACACACCCTTGTCCATTCTGCCCTCCAGTATGGATGCAGTCCTCTGAAATACTCCCAGAGCAGCATTTCACCTTGGCTATCTGACATGGTGACACACTTACTGTGGCTTGTCACCTGTCAAGCCGGAGGGCTGACAGTCATGCTTTTTCCCGGACCATCCACGCTGGTGGGTCTCTGTTGACATTTCACCCCTCCTATCAGTCGGTCAACAAATATTTTCCTGAAGACATGCATGCAGAGAAAGGCTGAAAGCTCTCACACCTGGCTGAGGTCCTATTTAAACTGAGCCACTGTGTGGACCTGCCTTTCAGGAGAGAAGACAGCACCCACCAGATATTAACACACGCTTCCCCTTGTCCTGTAGCCGGCTGGCCCTTGTCACTACACTACCAGTCTCTGCAGGACTTAGAGGGGCCACACGTGTGAGCAGGGCAATAAGAAAGGGAGCAGAGGTCCCCTTGGAGGGAAGAACCAGACAGAAATGATCTCAGTGCTGCTCAGGGAAGGCAGGGCTCTCCACGCTCCCTTTGGGGTATCCATTGTTTCTGTGGGAACTGTCTTGTTGCCTAGACTACCCCAGGGAAAATGTGCATGTTGCTGAGACAATCGGAACCGTCATCCATCCATCCATCCATCCATCATCCATCAATCCATCCATCCATCATCCATCATCCATCCATCCATCCA